>LWCA01001176.1:0-11394 GCA_001642005.1 Intoshia linei | reverse complement strand
TTTTGAAGTTATTACAAATAAAGGTGGAAGAACTCATTATTAAAGTTATAAAATGTTTTAAATAAATTATTGTACCTATTTTGCTGTAAATTAGAAAGCGTTTAGAGCACTTTTGTCGCATATTTTTTTCGACTTTTTTCATTTTCAATTTATAAAAAAAGTATACATAATTACACAATTTAAAATTCGGGGCAATAATTAATATACCATATTGTTTTAGTATTTAAAAAGTTATATAATTTATTTTAGTTTTCCTTATATTTCAATATAATACAGGTGCTCTAAGGTTTTGTCGGGGGTGTAGTTATAATAATAACTAAATACAGTATAAAATATAAATAAAACTGAATATGCTTTTTTAATAATTTTATTTATCTGAATTGATATGATGTTTGGAGTATATTATTGGAGAGAAAATTTTTTATGTTTATAAGGGGCGCGAACACAAAATGGTTGAAAACCACGGCTATAAGCACACTGTGCTTTTATTGAAGTTTTCACTGTAATTATAACAAAATAATATTTAAGTGCTTTTTGGTCACGAAGTCGTTACATTTGAGATTGACATGATTTCAGTATGTTATCTGTTAAAAATATATAATACTGATGTAAATACTAGTTTGAAATGTTAAAGCGACTTATAAAATATCTCTTTATAAGTAAAAATGATATATCTAATTAAATGAGTATTTTCTAATCCTGTACAGTATTTCCAACTTTTTAGTTCCAAATCCGCTTAAATATATAAATATATCGACTTGATATTCCACTTTTAATTATCTGTCGATTACATTATTATTCAAGTCTAATCTCATATTGAATCAAAATTATAAAAACTACATGTTATTTTCAAATTGTAATTTTTGACAAATTAAATAAATTGATACAAATTAAATCAGGGTCTATTCATAGAGGTATTTATAGAATACTGTTTTTTCAATGGGTCTGGGCTATTTTAAGAGTGAAATTGGGGCCTAGAATAAAAAATGTTGGGAAACACTGATGTAACCCAACTTGATTCACTAATGCTTTTCCGCTATTTATTATTATTCAATTTCCAAAATGTTCATTAACAATACATTTCCAAGTTCTTCTGTGTAACATACAGTAACTTTTAGTTATATTCACACACCAATTATGAATCTATATACATGTTCTATATATCTATACATGAATTCTCTGAATTTCTTTGAAACTCTTTCTATGTTGAGATTAACTGAGCAGTTTTAAAATGTAAAATTTACTGGGTCATTATTGTACCTTATATTTTTAATAAAATAATTTTTTTAAAAATTTAAAAAATTATTAAAAACTGTTTAAACTTTTATGAAAAAAATAAACTATTAACTATATAACATTTTAATTAGGCAATTGATATACATAAAATTAGTATCATCATGATTGAAATTGTATGTTAATTAACATAAAAAATTAACTTTTACTTGCCCTAATTAAAGTATTATTATATACATGTATGTTTAAAATAACGTGCACCCGTTATTTTGATAACCGAACTAACCTGTTTTCTAACTGTGAAATATCAGCGTTAAGCTTAAGGTGGCATTTTTCGGCTTGTATAAATAATTGTCTAAGTAATAACACATCCATATGAGCAGAATTTATAAGTTCTCCTTCTAATTCGTTGCCAATTTGGTAACATAGCTCATCCAATATTTCGTTGCATTCATCCAAGGTGAAGGTTGTATCTTGAAGTCTAGTAACAGTTTAAAATATTTTGTATATATTCATAATGTTAATAAATAAATAACCGAGTTTTAAAACTAAGAATAAACACAAAATTTTTGTTTACTTTTTTAAGTGAGACATTTGAATCAGGCCGATTGGGTATACTAACTAAAACTAATTAATTATTTCTAGTATAAAATGTGTTAGAAATATAAAGCTGTCGCATTAAACCGATCAAAAATAAGCTACACAAACTTAACAATAGTATAAGCCAGTGTTTCTTAACCTTTTTTACTTCAGGGCGCACCTGTGAAAAAAATAAAAATTTGGACAACTTTAAATTTTGATAAAAAAAACAAATCGATATTCGAAAATTTGCAAAAATTAAAAACGATAAAAATATAAAATCAAATATAATAATGCATAAATATTTTTATTTGTGAATTTAGTAAAGAACATTTGATGTACGATAAAATGTTGATAATTTTGGCGTTCAACATATTAATTAATATACATACTAATAATTTAATACGTCAAATAATAAATTGCAAAATGTTTATCAAAAGATTTTCAAAGTAAAAGCTTGACATTAATTTTTGAAAATTTACCAAATAAAGTCAAATTTCTTTGCGGCGCACCTGAACTCTACTCGTGTCACACAAGTTCACCGGTTAATAATCATGTAATTATATATACTATAATATAAGGATCAGACTTAGCAACATATATGTTAACGTGGTTAAAAAGATTTAACATAAAATTTAACTTTGAAGTGAGCGATTCAGAAAAAATAGATCAATCTTTGGTTATAGGGGCTTCTTGCAAAAAGTTGAGAACCTCTGATATGTATCAGTGATGCAACATATATACAATTAGCTAAGTAAAATTTTACAATTGGTTGCAATTTTTATAAATGACTTATATACAACAGGTAATAAGCCTGGTCAATGGTCAGGTGTAGTAGAGACTACCAAAGTCGATCACATCTGTTTTGATACAAACAACTTAATAATTATGAAAAGTGTTCGTCCTGATTTATACATTAATAACATTGAATTTTATTATAGCAATGCTATCCATGATTATGTATCTAGTACCTGTATTCTTTAATGTCTTGAAAACATTTTCGTACTGATCTTAATCTATATTCCCGTTGAAATCTGGCAAACTTTAGATAGGAAAGTACGTTTTCCTGGTGGTAATTGTTTATTCCAAGATTGTTATCGCTCTACATAATGTCAATCTATTTTTCATAAATATTACCATTTAGTTTTTCAAACAAAGCCTCGACATATTTATATCATACCAATGGATACATACTTAGTTTACAAAAGTTAGTCAATTCATTTTATGGTGTCGAATATATGAACTTTTTGGTCTTATTATCTTTGAACACCTTTCATAAATAAACATTGATTCATACTGTTACTAAAAATTAAGTATGGTATTCAGAAAAAGATTAGTAATGATTTCCAGTCTTTTTACGGGTTATTATTTATTTAAAAACAGATACCTTGATACAGACAAGAGAGGTTTAAAAGTACTTACTTTATGGCAAGTATTTATACATAACTTTAGATTTCCTTTTACCGGCTTTTACCACTACGCAGTTTATCTCAAATCTGGGGAAAGATAAACTCTTTAAATTTATATCCGTGTATTAGAAAACCACTTCTCTCTGCATATATTAATTTTTATAACGTTAAACTGCAAGAAGCCGTAAATTGCAATTTAGAATTTTATGAATCAATTTCTCATTTTTTTGAACGCGACATTCATAGTTATCTCAGGCCAGTTTGCACGGACTTTGATTTAATTAGTAAATTTTTTTATTCCCTATAATTATTTTTATTTAGGCCCTTGCGATGGAAAAATTACTCACTGCGGTCAGATTGATGTGATTGAAACAAATATTGATGCCAAAGGCTTCAAATGTTCCTTGAATTCATTAATAGGTAAGGACATCGTAGAGAAATATAACCTCAAAAGTAAACGTTTGTATTATATCACTATTTACCTTGATCCTGGTGATTATCACGGAATACATTCTCCTGCTACATGGAAAATACTCGAACGACGCCACATACCTGGAGAACTTTTCAGTGTTCATCCAAAAGTTACAAATCTTATGCCTAAAATATTTAGTCTAAACGAACGAGCTGTGTATGTGGGTAGTTACTCTCAAGGTTTCATGGGTTTAGTCGCAATTGGAGCCACATGTGTTGGCTCCATTACTGTGTATGGAGATAAAGTAATATTATTATACATATATGCCTACTTCACGTTAATTTTAATTTATATTTTGAGGTATCACGATTATGAAATGTACCCTTTCATTAATTTTCATATTTGTTTAATTGTACTAGCACATTTCGAAGTTTTATTATGTTTAAAAATCACTTCAATCAATATTTAAATCAAATCAAAATTTATTAGTCTTTATTCCAAAAATATTAACATCTAAAAATCATGTACATGCATTAAATTGCAAATTCAAGTTGATGAAATATTACTAACATTTTCGATCAGAGTGAAATTTTTGGTTTTGACTTTAATGAAGTGATTCTCAACGTGGTCCATTTGGACCACTGGTGGTTTTCATATAGCTTAAATATGTTATTTCAAATATAACCATTACATTTTTTATTATCGTTATTAAACTATTACGGTTATTAGCTAAACTATTATTATCTATCACGGTTCCCACACATTTTTCACGGTGGACCTTTAATAAATTATAAAATTTATTGCAGACTATTAAATCCAAATTACTAGACAACCCTAAAAAAATTTGATACAAAAAGTAATAAATTTACTTCTAATTAGTCAAATTTTTTACGGATCACTACCGATCCGTGGACCGTCATGAGGGAAACGATATGCTATGTTATACTTTGTGAGGATAAATTTAGTATATGTTACAGCTTCATACTGAGGTAATATATACGTCCTGGAAAAAACTATTAGAAATTTTATGACTGTCAATTATGTAAATAAATAGTGACACACAGAAACAGACACACATTCAATTTTATATAAATAAAATTTTTAGAAAAGGAAATTTTTAAAAGAAATTTTTAGAATAAAATATGGTCCAGTATTTAGTCGTATGGTTTGAACTAATTTTAGAAAATTTGCAATATAAATAACATTGTTTTTGAGTTCCATAATAACATAAAACTGACTTATACACATGAATTCCATTTTAGTGTGTAACTGTGATGGCAATACATCAGTTTAAGGTTCCAATTTTTTATAATTGAACGTCTGATACATACAAAAATTATTAGTTATAGTATGTGATCATATATATAAGTAATTTTTAAATTCCTGTGCATACTCAGACTAATAATTATATATTCTGTGTCTATAACTTTTGTTAAGCCCGTCGTACAATTTCTAGAATATGAATAATTTTTTTAAATTATGAATAAGAAAAATCATATAAAAAATGTAAATATAAGTAATCTTGGTATATTCAAAGTAATGATTATTATCAATGTATTAATGATATATACTACAATATATTAATCTCCTTGCTTGCATTAATTTAGAAATTGTACGATATGCTATTTTTTTATGAAAATTAATGGTGCTTTAATATTAACAATAATAATTATTTATGATTTATTGAACTGATTTTTTGAACATAATAATAATATTGGCTATCCCGCCTTTTCACATTTCAGTGTATTTTTTATTATTTTTTATGCGACTAATAAGATTAAAATTTACATTTTTTGCAAGACAGATAAAAAGTTCGAGTCGGATCGATTCATATAACAGACCTATGCTAGTTTTATGAATTATAATTTATATTATATTTAGAAATTAAAGACTAATGTAAAAACACAAAATCCAAACTCTGCGCCCATTGATGAATTATTCAACTCTGAAAATATTATAATGCAAAGGATTGGAGAAAAATTTGGTCATTTCTCTTTAGGATCGTCAATTGTATTATTGTTTGAATCAAAAGAAGATGTCGCATTTAATCCTGCATTTGAAACTAACAAAATAAATTATGGACAATCTTTTTTATTAAAATAATATATCAATACATATTGTAAATATTTTTTATGATTTTATTAGAAATTTGAAAAATAATCGTATTTAAAACTAAGATGAAATGTTTTAACAATCTTATGCTCAAAGGCATAAAATCTGACCTAAAAGGATATAATTACTGAAAAATATAGATATTTATATCAGGGATTGAAAATAATTGTTTTGTATAAACCAATTAATTGTTTGCTAAATATTAATTTTTTAATTAATTGAAAAATGAAAAGATAATTTTGAAGTAATTGGTTTTTTTCATATAATTGAAAAAATATAAATTGAATAAGGATTCAAATTGATTCGAATGGTTGGATGAAAAAATTAATTAAATTTTTTTATGTAGTTCAATAATTACAATATTAAGGTGTCAAGTTGACACTGTCAACACTCGTTGTAGCGTATCACAGTACAATCATGCTTTATTTATTTCCAAATTCGAAGAAAGAAATAAAATAAATAATATGAAAATATTTTGGAAATAAAATATAATGCAACTAAATAGTTTGTCACTTATAATAAAATATTAACAACTTTTTATTATTTTATGCAATTTTAGAAAAATAGAAACGCGTTTGTCACCAGAAAAATAATATATTTAACCTACTAGCTTGACTTTTATGTACTTCGAACAAACATTATGCTAGTTTCATTCATTATAATCACGACAGTTTTTTAAAAATGATTGATATGGTTATCAATCTTCAATTAATTGAAATTTCTTATTTTTCATAAAGCAATTAATTGCAAAAAATTCAATATTATCATTCAATTGGTTGTAATCAATTAATTATAATTAAATTGGTTGCAATTAATTAATTCCAATCCCTGATTTATATAGTAAGTTATTTTAATTATTAAGTATTTTTGAATTGAAAAATATAATCGGTACACAAACCATTTTATGGAAAGTTTTAATTGTTTGACAAACTAAGAAAAGAAACATGAATTTGCAAAAACTTTCCTCCTATTGATGAGTTATTCAATTATGAAAAGGTTACAACTTTTTATATCACGTTATAATGCAAATGATAGGAGCATTTTCCCTTGTATCATTCATTGTATATTTTTGAATCAAAAAAAGATGTGACACTTAATCCTGCGTTTGAAATATACAAAAAACTAAGGATAATCTTTACTACAATAAACATTGTAAACACCATTTTGATGTTATTAGAAACTTGTTATATTTGTTTAATCTATTTATTAAACTAAGATAACAATGGTAAAACAATCTCGTTCAGAAAGACGTAAAACCAGATCCAGAACTAGAAGAGCTACATCTAATGTTTTCGCCATGTTTAGTGAAGATGCTATCAAAGAGTTCAAAGTATACAGTTTTTCATATTTTTTACTAGGGTCTATTCAATAGGAAGCCTTCTCTTTTATCGACGCTAACGGGGATGGGTTCATTGACAAAGAAGATTTAATGGAAATGTTTACTTCTCTGGATAAAGTTGTTGACGACGATTATATTCAAGACATGTTGGACGATGCCCCTGGATCAATCAATTTCACTATGTTTCTCACTTTATTTGGTGAAAAATTGAATGGCTCAGACCCTAACGATGTTCTTATTAATGCGTTTTCTTGCTTTGATGCGGAAAATAAAAGTTTTTAAAAATTAAGTGAATTATTAATATATATTTCAGATACTATAAAGGCTTCATATTTAAAAGAAATTATGACAAGTAGAGGGGATCGCTGGGACAATAAGGATGTAGAAAAATTTTTTAAAGCTGCAAAAATATCTCCGAACGACAATATCAATTATGCTAACCTCGTAGAAATTATGAGTCATGGACATAAAGAAAAAAAATAACACTATAATTTAATAAAAATAAACACTACAATTGTCATAATGGCATAAAGTGTCTTATTGATCTTTTCATTGATCGGGAATAAAAACAAGTTTCTAATTTTTTCTATCACAGTTGTTATTTTGGGCACACATGAGCGACTCTGTTGTGAATCAGTATCTAAATATGGGTTAGAAGTGACAATTAGCTGCTTACGATTTACAATATTTACATTTATTCCATATTTTACTAAATTTGATATAGAAAATAGAAATGTCCAACTCACCGTTTGCAACAGTTACATTAAATTCTTCATAACTAGCATCATTGACAATGCACTTGTATATTCCACTGTCTTTGAGTGATACATTTTTTATTATTAGTAGACTGGTAACAGTGTCTCGTATTATCTTTTGGTATATACTGATTGTCTTTATTTCATTGACTCTTTTTTCGATAAGATTTTGTCCGCCTCGCATCCATTTCAAAGAGTTTATAGGAGTTTCATGAGATTTACTTGTGGCATTACATTTCAATTTTATGTTACCGTATATTTTTATTTGATTTTGTCCACTTATTTGAATAGCTAAACTTTATGAAATGATTAAAAAAGTAAAACCTTTAACAGTTAAGCGCATTTTGTTCAGGACGTGAATTTTAGATATATCACCAGAAAAAATACATTCGTAGGTGCCTTCATCGGACAATTGTGTATTTTTTATTTTTAAATGCATTTTATCTTCAATTTGATCCATGAGAATGCTAAATCTATCGTCGTTTATAAAACGTTCCAGTCCCACAAATATATATGATTTATCAACACGTGGTGTATTTGGAGTTATACGGGTCCATGATATCTATATACTAAGTTTAATCAAATAATATCACTTACCATATCAATATTGTAACCCAAAGTATTGCAAATTAAGGATGATTCATGCCCTGCATTAAATAAATATCTTTCAGTTGACCCTAAATGAACTCAATGAGTCTTTTAAGTGTCATTGCCTGGATTTAATTAAAATTCAGAAAATACGCACAAATGAACAAATAATACAGTATTTGACATACCATTGTATGATCGATTATCTATAAAGAAATTACCGTCCATTCTTTGTAGGGTCGATAAGGAAGTGAAGTAGGATATCAATATAATAAAATTAAATTGTATTATCTGAATTCTCATCTTGTGCAATTAAGCAATTATACAATATATTAAAAAACTTGAATTAAGTCAATTGCGGCAGTCGCAAATCGGCAATTTTAATGCTTGTGACGTCTTTTGTTCTAAATTCAGCGAATGAACAATATACTGATTATCCAACCGTTCAGGAATGATTTTGTCTGAATTAAAAATGGAGTTTAATCGTCATAAGCGGCATCGGTATCAAATAGATTAATTACTAAATATTAATTCGAAATTATTCAGAGTATATTTATAATCCTATGAATTAATAACCTCTGACAAAATAATAGGACAACTCCAAGAGAATGTAGCAATCTAATTGCAATACATCCATCCAAATCAAATTAACATTGAATTTGAGTGAATATTTAAGTATTAATATTTGAAGATTAATATGCAATTAACATAAATCAATAATGTTTGTAATTAGAGGTCAATCTTTAATATCAAGTTATGCGTAGGATTTATGCGAAAATCATCTGGGAATTTCTGTTATGAAAATGAGATTTTTAATGTTTTTTATGGAAAAAATCGATAAAATACACATACATCATATTAATAAAAAAATCAATTACCCTATAATCACGCTGTTAATACTAATTAAGGTTTCATTTGGATCAATCATATTAATAAAATTTAATATAATCACAAGTTTTTATTAATACATATTAAGCTGTTTTCAAGGGGTTGTTGTTTAACTTGAATCAAGTTCACGTTTATCCTACCAAGCATCGCCGTTATTCGTGGGTCCGGTTCCTCTAAAGAATTGTGCTTATATCGCTTGTAAGACTTGCTTAAATATTTAGACAGAGAACGTGAAGCATCTTTCGGTTTGAAAGTGCTGTCTTTGAGTGAATCATCATCAATATTTGAACTAATAACGAATAATACGTTGTCAATTATCAAAAAGTCGTGATTTAAGTGAAATTTTTCACATAATGTATGAAATTGTAAAGCAATTTCGACAGGAAAGAATTGAAAGTTAGTAACATAAACTATTTTGTTAAATTTTTGAGCAAAATGATAATGAATGTAAAAATAGTTCAAAAATGCAGCGAATCTTGATAATTCAATATCTTTCATTAAAAATTTTTGGACAATATCCAAAAAAAAACCTTTAGCGAGTTCTGCATCGTACCCAAGAAATTGTCGAGCGTCTATTTTCAAATATATACTTTTATTTCCATTAAAGCTATCAATGTGCTTCCTTAGAATAAATATGATTTCATCAGATACACATTCATTAGCTAAAGATCCGTTTTTATTTGACATTAGTAAAATTACACCTGGATATCTGTACTTTTTTAAAAAACAATTTTTTATTTCGTTATCCAAAAAACTAGTAATATCACTTGTAAAATCGTCGTCTTGTTGGTATTTTTTCATGGCACTGAGTATATTATCCTTCAAGCAAATATAATTTTTTTCAAATGTAAATTCCAGTATATGTATACTAAGCTTCAAAACCATAACAGAAAGTATTCCGATTATTACAATTTTATAGTAATTGAACATGCTTCAATAAAATTTTAACTGTTTAAGATAGAAATGGTTAGTTTACTGATTATGTATTAAAAAATTATATTTAAATTAATCGTTGAAAATAGATATTTATTTTATTCAACCTGTATTTGAAAATTTAAAAAGCATTATAATTATCAAGATTTTATAAAATTGCTATTTTTAGACGAGTAAAACTCATTTGCATTGTAGTGGTAATATGATAGATAGGTTATTAGACCTGAAGGAATCTTGTAGATTTAATGTCCGAATCTAACATTATTAAATTATAGATAAAATACATGTGCTCAAAGGAAGTTTAATATTAAAGTGAATGTTAAATTGACATTTTTATCTGAGAACGATCAACAACCAGTCTCACAACATTGATTCCAATTTCCAAAAATTTGACCAATATGTGAAAATGTAAATTACACTGAAATTATTCTTCATCAGAATTATATTGTTGAATATAATCATCTAACGAAAATAATGCACCATCATTGTTTGGATTTGAAATAATGATTGGAATAGTATTTAGCATCATTGCAATTTGCATGCTAATGACAATAGTAAGAGAAAAAAGATTATTCTCGGATTTGTTATACATAAATATTGACATCGCAAATTTAATATTAATTGGGGTAAGTGTACAGTTCATATTATATCAATTTTCACTACAATCATGGATGTATGGTCAACAAATTTGCAGGTTATTTGTTTTTACAAGATTAGTGTGTATGTTTGTGGTTAGTTTTACTCTACTATTAATGTCATTGTTCCGTTATGTGATTGTTGTAAAACCACAAATGGTCAATATCAGAAAGTATTATACAATATATTTTTCCATGTTGTTAGTTTGGATCATTTCTTTATTAACCCTTACGAGACTGCTGATTTTCAAAATTGAAAGCAAAAAATTTCACTTTTGAAATGTTGAAAAACACCAAAATTTAAAGCTCAAAATTCACAAATTTCAAATGTCATTGATTTGTAAAGTGAACAACTTAAATTTAGCTTTAATATTTGGCTAAGAATTAGCAATAAAATATATTTAATTTATGACACGGAATTACAATCACGTCGCGTCTATTGTATTTCAAATACAATTATAATTTATTTTATTGTTGACACAAAGTAAACATTGATAATAAAATTAATTTT
>LWCA01001087.1:0-12315 GCA_001642005.1 Intoshia linei | reverse complement strand
AAATATAATTTAACTTTTAAAAATAAAATTTAACTTTTGAAAATATTATTTTAATTTTATTAATTTATTTTTAACACACCTTAAGTATAATTGTAAAATTAAATCTCAGAAAATTATTAAACAATGAAAACATCGCAATAATGAAATTATCGATTTTATGGTATAAGACAAGTTTAGCTGTTTTTAAAATGCGCACCGTGTTATTGTTAGTAAAAATATTTGTCGGAAATAAATTATTTTGTTGTGCCGCTGTCACATTTTTATTGTATCGTAAAATATTTATAGCTCGAAATTAGTCAGAACGAAAAACGTTGGTTAAAATCACCACCTTGTAGTTGTCGTTATGTTTTTTACTCGGTAGTTCTAGGGTTAAGAGACTGAATATTTATAAAATGTATGTCATAAATTTTTTTAATTTTCTTAGAGTATTCATTCATCCAATAAGTACACAAATGTTTGAGTGTTAATATTAATAATAATATAAATTCAATTTATATATCAGATACCACATTGAAAAAAACGAATATTTACACAGGAAACTGGCAATCAGTGAAGCTCATTCAAGTATTAAAAACCAAATAAATTATGTAAAAGACCAATTTTCAAGATTGGTTAAAACGAACGTCTTCAAATCTACTTTTCAGATTTGGTAATATTTGGAGTATGAATTAATCCTTACTTTGATACAGTAATTTTCGTAAAAAAGGTTCGTCAGTTTGTTAGTTTGTAAACATTTATTTAAGAAAGTAAGAAGATACAGTTTTAAAAAAACACACTTTCTAATAGTGTTTTCGGAGATGTGGATGAAATTTACATTAATTAAAATAATTATTTCAACAATCTTCATTATATGCCTCCCTTACCTAATTGTAAAAAATACTTTTTAATTTTCGATTTAATAATTAATAATAATAATTAAAGTAATATTAATTTAAGACTGGTAGTTATTGAAATAAAGGGAACACACACATAAACAAATATTTCGTAGCATATTATATAAGTAAGGATTACTCAATGCAGTCAATCATAATTCATATTTATGTTGAGCCTTTTATTTTTTGAATTATAGGTTTAAAGATAGCATCGGTACAATAAATGGTTTTAGAATGGGTTGGCTTCCTGAAATGGTATTTTTAAAAATGGATACATTTAACTATAAATAATTCATTTTAATAGAATATTACTTGTGATGAAATAAATTTTGGTTTTGGTCAATGTGTTCTTTTGCTAAATTCCATGGCTCGCAAAATTGGAATCGATTTTGAAAAGTATTTTTAAATTTCAAAAATGACATACTATGTAGATATCGAATGGTAAGTTTTGGAAACGAATCTTATATTGAAGAATTGTCAGTCAAATGTACAAAAAAGCTAATTTTGTATATGCCACATACTCTCAAATATACGCCAAACAAAGAGTTTTAATTATCATTGATGGAACTGATTTTATATAATTAGATTTGATAAAGGATTAGTAGCATTTTTAGCTTGCAAAAATTTGCTTAGTAAAAAATTGATGCGAATGGATAATAGTATTATTTTTCCTTATATTATTGAAAGCGATAGATTGTTGGATCAACACAATAAATCGGCATATTCTATCAGGTATTCTATTTTGTTGATATAATCCATATTAATTATATCTAATACTGGTTTGACTGTTATGACTTCCCAGACTTAGTACAAACAACATCCCAGATCTGCCGAGGGCCAACATTTTTATTCTACCACAAAGATACATTTAATGGGAAAATTTAACCTAAAAATAATTTGAATAAGCACGATTAATTTATAAACTTTGTCTTACGGATTCGATCATCATTCATCTTAATTATTATATGCATAGTACAGAATTTATATTTTTTTTTCTTATTTATTTCAAATTTGTATGAAGATTGCAATTGCAATAATTCTGTGTAAAAATTATTTTCACATCCAAGTTTCCATTTTGTTGGCTATTTTATAGAAACTCCCAAAAAGGGTTTCAGCACGATAGATTCGAATATATTTACACTCACTGAAAATATTATCACTAATTTATACAATTTCATTTAGAACTGTAAATAACACTCAAGAACAATGGACTCGGGCTTTAAAATTTATGCTGTCAAATTTAAAATGGGGTATTGCTTTTGTTTCTTCCTATTATTACAATGAATGTGATATTCGTAAAGATATATAACCATGTTAATAAATGTTTTTCATATCATGACAGCTGAATGTGAATTTTTTTAAATTTTAATTATACAGTCTAAAAATTTATATTGGAACTCAAAAATTTAGGAATACCGCTAAACAGGACGTTTAGCGATGTTTTTATATAGAAACGTCATATTTAACGGAATTATTTTAAAAATTAAAATTATTAAATATAGCTATGAAGAGATATATATTTCTTTATTGGAGATTGTGAATACTAAATAAATACATGTGAATGTTTATAATGAATTATAATAGTTATTCAAGTAAGTGGATAGAGAGAAGCTATTTTTATATTTTTTTAATATCGCTCAATAAAATAAAATTTATAAAATGTTAATTTTAGTTACTGAAATTTAAAAAATTATTCACATTTAATATTTTTTATTTATAAATTTATCTGATTTTTGAAAATATTGGAATATTTTGGCTTGCTTTTTATTATTTGAGATTTTGAGACATTTTGTTTCAACGGTATAAATATCAATTAGAGCCGATGGAGAGATCCTTGAGGTCATAACTTGATAACTCTGAATATGTTATATCTTCACATACTATATTATCTATCTTGGGCTCTTCTTTGATTTCTTCTACTGTTAACTCTTCTAATTCTTTACAATTATAATTATTCTGCTCTCCAATTTTTAATTTAGATAATTCTAAAACGTCATAATTGTAAGATTTTAATTAAACTAATTGTTCCTTCACAATTAATATTGTCAGATAGATCATTTGAACCGTTTATAGGATCGCTCGCTTTAAATGATTCATGATTCTTCAATATTAATGCTTCTTTTATAATTATTCTACTTATCGGAATGCTGTTTTTTCTTAATTTTGATGATATTTCTATTAATAAATGGTCAGACTGTAGACGATGATGGATTATATTTATCATAAAAGTTTGTTTGTGATTTTTAAAATCATCTACAATTTTCATTTTTAGATCTAAAGATAATTTTTTTCTTTTTAAATTTTTCGTCATTTTCACGTGTGATTTATGATTAAAAATATTAATATAGATGAAGTTGAAATTAATTTATATTTTAAATTACGTAATGGTATAATTGAATTTATTATAAAATAATAGAACATATTTTAAGAGTAAAATTTTAGTTAACGCAATTTTTGGTTTGTCAAAATTTTGAAATTCCGTTAAATAGGACTTATGTATAAAGTATTAATGTATAAATCAGTGTATGGTTGTAATATGTGCATTAGGGTGTCACATCGTTTTTAAATTGGTTATTATTATATCCTTGGTTATTAGAATTATTGTATAAATTTATGATGCAATTAGCTATACTTATCGAACTACGGAAATGGTGTATTATCATGATATATAATGATGATAATCATGATAAAATAATCTAGAATGGGGTGTTGCAAAGATGCCGATTTGAGTTGCGCTCATCATTTTAAATACGCGACAATATTATTCACCATTAAAAAAATAGCATATTACAGGAAAATATTCAATTTAGAAAATGAATAGTACAGAAAAATATAGCATATTACCATTATAAAATTATAAACTGAAACTGGATTAATTGTCTAGAGAAAACTTGAGTAACTAAAACTTAGTTTAACAAAATCACTTATACGCATTCATTATTTTCTTAATTAATGAATTAATTGAAGTTATTTATTTAGACTACAGAATCAAGTTAAAACTGAAATATTAAGATTAATTTTTTACCTACTTTTAACTAATATCTTAACATGCATTTAAACGTATCACAAAAAATAGAAATCTTAAATCAAATCGACAATGGAATGAAACCATCTCAAATATCACTGCAATATGGTGCATCAAGAGGAACAATATATTATATTAAGAAAAATCAAGTTAAATTGAACGACTTTTTAAAATACTCATATAGCCGAACCAAAACGTGTAAAAACTTGAAAAGCTGTAGTTTTCCAAAGATGGAGGAAGCCTTATTCTATTGGTTCATAGAGAGGAGATGTCGATTTCTATCGACTAATGATTTGATAATTACTGAAAAGGCAAAATAAGCACTTATCTGATAAAATTATTCAAATTGTTTGAGACCCGGCGGAGAAACAATGAAATTTTTCCTTAAAAAATGAGAATGCAACTTTATTTCATAATTACATATTTATACCTTATAAAAATTTTTATATCAAACATAAAATTAATTTATATAATTTATAATGAATATTATTGCGTCATATTATAAAATTTGTATTAATGTAATATATATAAAACCTTACTAATTAATAAATCATCTACATTATCACACTAAATATTATTTTAAAAATGAAAGTTAACCCTATAACTACCGAGCAAAAAATATAACGAGAACTACCAGCGATGGTGATTTTAACTACCTTCTTTTGTTCTAAGACTAATTTCGGGCTATAAATATTATATAATGCAATAAAAATTTGACAGCTGCACAACAAAAGAATTTATTTATGACAAATATTTTCATTAACAATGGTACTACAGTCAAACCGGTTCATTGTGAATACAGCTTAATTTGAACAAACTTAATAATTATTGATTTTTTGTATCGTTTTCGAACTTAAAATAGTTCTATAAATTTTCGTAGAACATAGCGGTTATCTTAAAGAGAAACAATCTAATACCAAATTAATACATTAAATCATACAGCTGAATTGAATTACGGTAAAATTTAATATTGTTTTTTTATTGTAATAACTGAAATTATTTTGCATCTAAACGCTTAAATTGATTAGCGACAATTAAACATGATTATTCTTTAAAGATCTTATTTTTGCATTCATATAACAAAACTACATTTTAAAAAATTTTCAAATATAATTTTAAATTTAAGAATATTTAAATTTCTCGAGAGCAACCACTAATTATTACTGTCATTATTATATTAAAATAAAAAAAATAAATAAATATATTCATAAAATTTTCAAATTCTCATGACCCTCTCATCAATTTTGCGACCCCCCGGTTGAAAACCACTGGTCTAATAAATTAAACAAATAAGATAACAATTTTTTTTAAAATTCATTACGCAAATGTTAACAAACAAAAAATTAAGATGGAATAATTCACTTTAAATTAAAAAGTAATGTGACATGATGGTCTCACCTGAAACAAATTTGGGAACCACTTCTTTAAAGGATTGATAATAGTTAATAGTAGGATTTTAAGTTAGATTTTCAACGTGAATTTATTTTTTTGGTAGAATAAAAATGTGCCTTCGGCAGAGCTAGGTGCTGTTTGTACGTAGTACATAACAGTAATCCTAGTTATATAAATATAGTGTCATACATTTTTTATTTATCGGATCGTGTTTCGGACAAAAATTTTTCGTTTCGTCCGTACATATCACCTCAACACCATCCATGCAGAATTGTAATACACAATTTACATTATTTTTCATTTTTATATTATTAGATAATAGACAGCAACAATTTCAAGACTAAATCCTATTTATAATCTAAATAATGCCAGAACAACGTAAAAAATTGATATATCTAACTACAATGTCAAGTTAACAAACATTTAATATATATTTACAGTGAGCAGGGCCTTGTATAGTATGAGACCAGCTAGGCTTTTTAGACTAAATTTTATGAATGCGCATGCGTATTTATGTTTTAAATATGTATACTACCACAGCTCAAACTTAACAAATAAAAAAGATGGTTATATAAATATTGTATAGCATATCAGAACTTCAACAACTTTTTAAATTAACTCATAACTTATAATTAAAGCAATTTTTTAAATAACCTATAAAAAAAATAATCTAACGACTGATTTTTAGTAACTTTTAGCTATTATTAGTAACTTTAAAAATGTTTTTTGTATACAACTCTAATTTGAATCTTGTTAGCTTCAATTGATTAGTTTTCATTTTTTACAAGTATTTTTATTTCGTATTATTTGAAAATTCAAAATATTTAATAAAATTTTTGTTTCTCCAAAAAAAATAATTTTCTATATCCAGTACCTTCAAGAAACTCCTTCATACTTCAGTACCACATATTGAGATATATTCAATATACCAAATATTAATTTAAATTTTAAATGAATAAAATTAAACTATGCAAATGGATAATTAATAGAGTATTCATTGTTGTGATACAAAATTATTTTCAGGTGCTAGTCTCTGTTTAGTTACCATTTTTTTAACAGACTAAAACTTCTTTCTACGCTGACGGATGTAAAAAGAGCATTCCTTAGAGAATGATATAACATTGGGGATTTCTTTGAATCTAAATTATTCATAATGACTTATATGTTGTTTTTCGTTAAACGTTTATTAATATAATAAAGTATAAATATAGTGTATAAATAAATATAGTAAATAATAAATAAAGTATAGATTTACTGGGCTTATAGAAAGTGGCAAATGCATCGATTGATAATTTTGGCAATAAGAAAGCACGATATGACCAAAAAGGGAAAATAGCTAGAATTCTTCATAAATCTTCTGCTAAACCTCTGGTTCAATCATATGAAATTGAATATATTTTTATGTAAAAATTGGTTTCATATTTAATTCCAGAATCTGTTATAAAAAAATTTCATAAAAACCCTCTTAAAGTTAAGATAAAAAAAAAGTCAGCTAGTACTTTTTATAAATATTTAAATCAGAATTTTATACTTTTTTTGTTATAAATTATTGTTAAAAATTTATGGTTAATTTATCAAAATTTTCGTCATTTCTAAGTTTAGATATCATAATTTATATCACATTTTGTGCATTTTACCCTAAGCATAATTTTAACGTTAACAGTGCATAACTTAAACTCTACTGTGAATAAAAAAATTTCTACATTGAAAAAATATCCAATAAAATATAATTTTCCATCAATTATAATTAAAATACAAATTTTCAATTGTTGGAACTAGATATGATTCATTTATATATTCATGATATAAATAATTTAAATATAAATATAAATATTATGATTCATTGATAATTTTAGCATAAAACAAGTGATAACTTTATAAGATTGATTTATAAATGAATTTCAATTTGTAATCTGATTCAAGTTAAGACAGTACGGACGATCAATATAATGTAACTACCAATTATAAAACATGAAAATTTTCCTGTACTAGAAACTATCATAAAAGTTTACATAACATAAACTTTATTAAAAATTAACTTACAAAATCAATATAAATTAAATTATCAAATGAACCAGGTCTAACAAAATCTGATTTTATCTCTTTTATAAATTTCATATAATTTTGAGAAAATACAATTAGATTGTCTTTATTGGTACAGTTCGTTACATTTTTCATTAAATTTTCGAATAATCGAATGACTAGTTCTTTTTGTTCTTCCATCAGTTGAGCATCCGTCAGTAATGTTTTGAATTTTATAAATCCCTACATATATATTATATGTTAAATAATAAATGTTTTCTACAATGTTTTCATGTTTTATATATAATATATAAATAAACTAATTATGAAAAATTGTATTTATTGTTACATGTTGCCTGAAGGTATCACTACTGGTCAGTGGCGTAGCGTCATAGTGTGCAAGGTGTTCGCCGAACACCCTAGACAATTTAAAATTTAAAAAAATTATATTTAATAAATAACATAATTTTTATAATTTAAGTTCGATATCACATCATAGTTCATATTCGATATTCATATAAAATGTCAATAATAAATTATCTGTTAAAATCTATCTTTAAAACCCATTTTTGTTTCTACTAAAAATCGAGANTCATATAAAATGTCAATAATAAATTATCTGTTAAAATCTATCTTTAAAACCCATTTTTGTTTCTACTAAAAATCGAGAAAATTATTCTATTTCAGCATATTGTGGAATAATATCATTGGCCTCATATTGCTCAAAAGCGAGAAAAGTAGTAACTCTAATTTCGACAAAACATAATGCTGTTATTGTGGATAACAACAATAAAAAGAAAAAACCAAATCTGATTAATTTTTATGTAACGAATACAGCATAAAAAGGAAGACTAGACGATGGCCTTACTGTTTATTCATGGGACTACTCAATATTGTTACAATTAATAGTTTTATTCTATATTCATCTGGAAATACATTGATTCCTCGACGTTTATATTTGCGAAAATTAGGAATATTGTTATGCAAAGAACAAAAATTAGTGAAATTACAATCTTTTTATATTGCAAAAAAAAGTAAACGTAGATGTTATTTTTGTATTTCTCACACTCTGAAAAGATCACAAATTGTATGCAATTCCTGCAATGCGAGTATTTGTAAAGATCACGTGAATACACTATGCCCAAATTGTTATAATGCATGTTATTTTAATTGATTGTTCTGTATATTTTTTTATAGCCCAATAAATAATAAAAATTTAAATCTTTACAATTTTTTCATTGATTAAAAACGTCCAAAAATGGACGTCTGCGAGTGTTTACGTTATTTTTATTAGCGCGAACACTAAAGGGTTAACCAAAATAAATTGAAAATTTACTGATTAACTGTGAATAACGTGAATAATTTTCACATGCGTTAAATTTAAACTATGTAACAGTTTAACTTAGTTCGATTGTAGTTTCCGGAATGGAACCTAACAAACCCGTCGCCACTTGAAAAATAGACCATTAAAAAATTTGTAATAGTTATCTACATGTCTAGTGTAGAATTTTCACTTTCCATGCGAGTTTGTTAAAATGCACGAACCCGAATGGTGAGTTCTTTCCAACTTCGAGTTATGTAAAGATATTGAAAATTCGAAGCGGACATGTAAATTTTTTTATATATTAGTGTATTAATTTGATGTTATTTCACTTTAATAGATAAAAATTTATTTAATATTAGGAATAATTTCAATTCTTATTTATCTATTAGTTACTGACTAAAATTTAAAGGTTTGTATTTTAAATTGTTTATATTTTATCGCAGTTATTTTAAATCATCTAATTCATGCCAAATCATGTTAAATCGTAACAAAACTATGTGTATGAAGCATTTTAAAATATTGAATTATCTATTGGAGACGGTACTTTTCCTACTTTCCAGTACCAGTAACGCGTATCTGGTAGTAGAATCTAAAAACCGTATCTAATATGAACTATATAAACAAAGAAAATATGACTTCTAATATATAAACGAATTATAATACCATATAACCCTAGACACCTTTCTAAGACTCTTAAGTTGACATTTTAAATTTAACACTCAAATAAGTTGATATTCAAGAATTTTTATAATTACGCCATTGAAGCTACCTTGTCAATATTAATATACAATTTAATAAAAGAATATATAATAAAAAAATAAAAATGTTACCTTAATGACATGTTCAGGTTTAAAAATATTTTTTAAAAAATTATGTGGTCCACACACATTTTTCTTGTGACAAGTGGTCCATGGTGGAAAAAGTTTGGGAGCCACTAACTTAGATATAGATTTAGACTTTAATTTAAATACAGTATTCTATTTCTAATTAGTTAAAAATTTTATTTACAAGAATGAAACAAATTAAATTCATATCAAATACAAGTTATCTTTTCAAGCATACTTTATAAAAGTGGTTTTCAAATTATCTGTATTCGCAACCCCTTATGAACATTTATTTATATTTCGGTATAAATTTTAACTTTATTTTAAAATGTTTTGTCATAAATATGTAAACTTAATAAAGTTTAAAAATAAATTTAAATTTTATAATTACGGAAAATTTCGTTTCTAGGTAACATAAAATTATTTCCTATACAGATTTCGATGTAAATACAAATGTTATAGTGGATTTTTAAACTCGTCTACAGAGTATAATCCATAGATATGACAATAAATATAGTTTTGAAAACATTTTTAAATACTTTTTACAATAACAATCCATGGACATTAGGGTGTCACACCCATCAAAGAATCATTGGCGATTAGTGCAGAAATGGTGTATTATCATGATATATAAAATAATCTAGAATGGGGTGTTGCAAAGATGCCGATCCGAGTTACGCTCATCATTTTAAATATCTTTTTGAAAAAAAACATTGTGGTAAGTTTCATGGTTTATATTTTATGATATCAACATCCACGCTTAACTATACATTTCAATTTTTAAAATTTGATTCTAGCTCGATTTTCGTGGTTTTTATCGACGTTCAAGTTTCGGTTATCAAAATAATGATTGCTTCATTAATTAATAAAGCCCAACACAAAAAAATGCAAGCACGATGATATGATTGACGTCATTTTGTTCGTCTCATTGAGCTGGTAAACGTGATAACAATATTATTTTTCATTCACGTCCAGATTTTTTTTAAGTTGAAAAAATACCCAAATTAAGGTAGTGTGTCCATAAGTACTTATTTTTGACATTTAAAAATAAGTACTCATAAATACCATAAATAATTTTAGTCAATATTTTGTAATTTTTCACATTCTTAATAAAGTGAAGTTTTAATAAATTCATATTTTATAAAAACACACTTTATACCGTTTAATTTGGATAACTTAAATTTATTAATTAATAAAAATTAATTATTTTTTAATTATGCCAAAAAAAATTATAATTGTAAAGAGATTTTATTGATTTTTACAAAAATTTGAAAAAAGATAGTGAATTACGTTAAAAAAATAATTTGCAATGATAAATACCAATAAAATTAACATTTACATTTCATATTTTAAATTTCAAACTGGAAGAACTTTCAATTCAAATTTTATTGTTCTTTTTGTTTCTAAGACATTTCAAAAAGTACTTATAAAATCTGGACACTCTAATTAATGGGTTTTCAAATCCATTTTAAAAACTATTATAAAAACGCCAACTATGTAGCACATACATACACATACAAGATACTGATAAATATCATATTATATTTTGTTTAATCAAATATTATACTTTCTGAACTTTGAGAACTGCAAATAATGTAATGCGACTAGTGTTGGCAATCGATAAGCGTTTCGGTAATTTTATCGATAGAACTGTTTCGATAAATATATTGATTCATTTTACAAATATATGTATGAAATGAAATAAGCGTAATTATAATACACTGATTGATTTCAAAAAATGCAGTTGTAATTAGACTACAGTAATACCTCGCTTAACGAACTCCCGCGTTAACAAACAAATAAAAAAATACAAAAATAGAAAAATGGGCAAAAATTAATTTTATCTCTGCTATTTTATTTTGACTTAACAAAATTTGTTGCTATATGTAACCCTTCAAATATGCCAAAATGAACGGAAAATGATACAGTTACAAAGAAAAGAAAATCGATATCATTACAAAGAAAATATGATATAATAAATGAACATAAAGCTGGGAAAACAATTACAGCGTTTTCATTGAAATATTCTATGGGAAAATCAACCATTTGTACAATTGTAACAAATAAAAAATTTTTAAATAAAGTTACAAAGGCTTGTCCCTTACAATCCAAGAGAGTAAAAAATAATAATGTACCGAGTCTAATTCCTCACTTGGAAAATTTTCTGTCAGCATGGATAGCCGATCAAACACAACGGCTAAACATACCCATGATACAAAATGTTATTTGCACGAAAATATTATGAATGTGAAGAAACAACTTTCGAAATTTGTTGCGAGTAACGGTTGGTTTTATCAATATATAACCCGAGCTGGCTGGCATAATATAAAAATTCAAGGAAAAAAAGCGAGTGCCGGTCATGAAACAGCAAAGTTATTCCCGAAATAATTAGCAGAAATCATTGAAACATATCATTACATGCCATCACAAATCTTTAATGTGGATGAAACTGGCCTATTTTGGAACCTACTGCGATACCTACTCTATCTACTTCAAAGAACTGAATGCAAACTAATTTATATTTTTATTATTCTTTACTGTTGTTTTGTCTTGTAAGTCGATGCAATTACTAAGATAAAAACGCCTTCGTCTTTATCGGAGGTTCGAACGTTTTTAGGTATGGTTGGTTTTTATCGATGTTTCATCCCCGATTTTGCCCATATCTCTGAGCCTTTAAGAAAATTTCTGTGGAAAGGCGTACCATTTGAATGGAACAACGATTCTGAAAGGCGTTTAAATTATTAAAAAAATCTGTCGCTTCCGATGTCCTTTTACATTATCCCAATTGGAATTCTGAATTGGTTCTGGAAACTGACGCATCCGAGTTTGGCATGGGTGCTACTTTGACGCAACATG
>LWCA01000143.1:0-47692 GCA_001642005.1 Intoshia linei | reverse complement strand
TTTCGATGGATAGAATACATGGAAGAATTCGATTTTGGTATAACGTATAGACCAAATCACCTTAACATAAGAGCAGACGTTTTATCACAAAATACAAATAGTATATCACTGAATAATGATCCTTTTAACTTAAAAGGTATACAATTGAAAGATATGGATATTAAAACTGCTGTGAATTCAATTAATAACAATTTAAAAATACCGAAACGAAACCCATACGGTTTTCATCAAGCTACATTGGAAATTGTAAAAGTATTACTACATTATCGAAATAAAACCATTGTTCCAATTGTTTCCAATTCCATCAAAATTAATATATTATGCTACTTTCATAAGTCAAAACTTTATGTACACCCTGGAAAAACCAAGATACTTCAGATTATCAGAAGTCGCTATTTTTGGGTTGGAATGCATAAAGATATAGAAACATTTGTAGAAAATTGTGAAAAATGTAATATATCAAAAGCCCGTAATCACCACAGACATAATGAAATGAACCCAGTTATTACTAAATACTTCAATTAATTATGGCAGATAGACATAATGGGACCTCTTACTAAAACGGAAAATGGTAACGTTTACTTATTGAATATGATGGACCATTATTCTGGTTTGACTGAATGTATTCCAATACCAAATAAAACATCAGAAATAGTATCTCGAGCAATCTATACAAATTTAATATGTCGATATGGGGCTCCCGAAACGATTCAAACGGATATGGGCCGAGAATTTGAATGTACATTATTAGACGAACTTTGTAAAACATTTAACATTAACAAAGGAACATCTACACCGTACCGTCATCAAGAAACAGGAAAAGTAGAACGCTTACACAGAGGAATTAGAGAAAAATTACGTATAAGGTGTAATGAAGAAGGATCAAACTGGGATACCAAAATAGAACATGTCTCCACGAGTATTAGAATGTTACCATCTCAGAGAACTGGTTTATCTCCAATTGAAATGGTATACGGAAAAAAATCAATAGAATTTAAAATAATAGAAAAATCAAAAAGTTACCATTATGAAAATTATAAGCCAATACTTCCAAAAAAATCAAAAGATCATAAAATTTTCAAACGACGAAATAAACGCAATTCTAAAGAACCTACAAAGTTTAAGGATTATATTTTGAATATAAGCAAACTTAATGAGTAAAATAATTTTAATCCTCCATTATTGAATGTAATAAAAATTGCCAACGAAACTTTTGGTCAACATTTTGTAATGAATGAAATCAAAAGTATATTAGATGCTAACAATATTACAATATCTTAAGGAGGGAGATGTAGTATCTCTATACATACCATTTTACTAAAGTTATAGATATACTAATTATCACTCAATAACTCAAGAATCTTTAAATAATGTAAATATTAATTGTATTTTAGCTTAATTAAATAAATAATTATCATATTTATTACAATAACATCTGCCGTGTTTGTTTTTAGTATTATTACAAAAACATCGGCCTGCTCTGCAATTTGAAAATACCCATAATATTTTGAACTGAAATTTATTATTATATTATTTTTTATGATTATTAATTTTAAGTCGATTAACGGTGTCATTATCTAATTTGCCGTCAATGCCTCTAACCGATCTAATTTTTGTAGGCATTTTAAAGTATTTATGGCACTGCCGTTACTTCACCCCGTAAATAATATGAGAAATAGTATAAATGAATTTTTTTAATAGAAGTGGAAAGGTTGCTCTTTAGGAGTGAATTCTATGGTAGAACACCTAACAGTGAAAAAATATACATATATGATGCAACAAACGTTTTTAAATATATCATTATGATACAACTTGTATGGGTTCAACAATTACGAATTTGGCTTCATTAAAATTTTATCAGCCTTATGCCCGTGTTGTATAATTTCTGTGAGATTTTATATACGAATTAAAGTTTTGTCAAAAATGTTGCTTCTAAAAGATATCTACATGATGTTAACCTATACTTCTATCAACCTTTCTTTACATTTATTTAAGGGTTCTTTTTATTTTACATATAGAATATGGAAAACATGAAATATTACAATCTGATTATAATCAAAATAATTATTATTTTTTCTTTGAGCTGAATTTCATTAATTGATTTATGTTAATTATATTACTTTTATATTATTTTGACATAAGAATTACCGATTTACTGACTTACAGCAATTACTGATGAAATTTTAAATATAAAATAGAGAGAAAAAAATATTTTTTTGTCATTAATTAGACCCATTTTAATTTTTTTCGTAGGCAGGTGAATTGTTGTCAATAGAAATGACAATTTGAATAAATAATATAAACATAATGGCAAGGCTACATACAATGTTATAAATCTGATTTATGAAAACTATTTTCTTTGAGCAGACCGATGTTTTTCAAAATTTAGGAATTTAGTTTTTCTTAGAATTTGTTTTCTCATCCTGTATAACCCTGTATTTTTGTTTTTAGAAAAAAGTTAACACCCTAATGTCTAGTGTAGATATAATAATTATTATTAATTAGTGATAAAATTACAAATTCACTGAAATTTTCTTCCACTACATCTAATGCACTGAGCCCAGATACATAATATTGTTCTAAAAAAATGACATTAAAAAATTATATTGCATATTACATATGGATCATTGGGGATCTACAAAAAAAATTTATTAACCAATTAATGTACATAATATGGGTATCATATTGATGGTAATAGAATTCTGATTAATATATCAAAATTGATTTTATTGAGTTTTGATTTTGCTACTTATAACACCCTGTCTTAAAGGAGATGAGTATTATAGTTTCGTCACTGAATATTTTAGGAAATGAATATTGCTGATCATCCGTTTGGCTGTTATAAATATACATTGGAAGAGGGCAAATTGTATTGTAAATAACCTATATTATGTCGATAAAAGATGATTGTTTTTAATTTAGTCAAATACTTGTCCATTTTTATAAATTCGTTGTATATGTTTGTTGCTACTTCATTATCTATGCTGACACTTTTTTGTATATTTAAAATTTCTTTAGATTCTAAATTTTTTATTATTATATCTCATTTTTTGTAAATATGCATGGACTTTACCTTCATCGTCTAATTCAATTAAATCGATTTTTGGTTTTTCCTAAAATATTTGATGATTAAATATACAGTCAGACATTTCAATTTTATAACAAATTTATAAGAAAATTTCTTATGACCGCCAAACTCAATTCCGCCACAGTTTGAAAATATTTTAAAAAAAAATATGATTAAAATGAGTTAAATCCTTAATTTATAATCATAAATATTTTAATATAAACTGTTATTATAGAAATTATTAATTTAAATTGAATTATAAGTTATAATTCAATTAGTACCAAACCCTAATTAAATTTATAAACAAATACATTAAAAAACGCGTTTTTTTGATGAATGGACTTCATTTTATCATTATTCTATTATATGAATAATTATTAATACATAATAACGGTATCCATGATCCATTCGCTACAACGTTATACTATTAATACTGTCATAAATATAGAAAAATTAAAATGGCGGTATTGAGAGGTCTGACTACGTGTTTTATGAAGAATTATAATTAATAATTATATTTTTATTACATTATAGGTTTCATTAGATATAGAAGATTCTTTTGATTTATACTTTTCACTTTTTTTGGATTTATCTTTAGAAACTTTTATATTCTTTGTCATTTTTTCTATTCCCATGCTGGGTTTTAAAACAAAAGCAGATACACTAATATATTTTGATAATATGTAATAAATGTATTTTGTACTATACATGTTAGTATTATTTTAATATTTAC
Source organism: Intoshia linei (assembly GCA_001642005.1). Taxonomy (NCBI): domain Eukaryota; kingdom Metazoa; phylum Orthonectida; family Rhopaluridae; genus Intoshia; species Intoshia linei. The sequence continues at coordinate 43,892 of LWCA01000143.1, read as the reverse complement.
ACCAAGTGGGTACTATTTTTCATGGGAGGCAAAACAAAAAATCAATTATGAAAATTATCCTTTATAACTTATATCAAAATGGATATACGACTGATACAAAAATTTACAACATAGAAAAACGACTATAAAAATTCATGACATGTACAATGTATTTAGAAAAATATGAAAATAAGTACATAATTAATTAAGTGTATAATAATTTACCAATCTGTAAACTCCTTTGCTATATTTTCAACGTTGTTGGATATTTCTTGATATGATAAGCATTGTCTGTCTTAAAAAAATTATATTATGAATACCCATCATTCTAAAATGCAAAAGATTTTTTCTGAAGGGTTGGTGAAATTGGGTTTTTTGTTAGGGATTGGTAAAAGACGTTTTTTAATATATTTTGGAAATATCGCATCACAGTTGGCAGTTAGAGGTGTTCAAAGATTTTCTAAGGGATGATGAAAATTGATTTTTTATATGAGAGTTGGTAAAAGTGAATTTTAGAATGATGAATATTGAAAACATTTTAACTTAAAGAAAATTCTTCACTTTGGAAATTTATCCCAAAGTATATAGTGTATATTATACACTGTATAATGTACAATGCAAATTAAAAACTTAATTTTCATAGATTATAATTCACAGTATAACATATTGTCAATATTATACATGTAACGTGTATTTGTATTATTACATTTTTACCTTTTATGTAATCATTGCATGTTTTTAAAATTTTTTTTAATTGTGCTGATCGATGTATTTTATGAGCCGTAAAAATATGCTTCATGAGTTCGTTTGATTTGAATAAATTTTGTTTTATGATTTCATGTTTTTCAAATTCTAGTATTATAATTATTTGTGGTTTTAAAAATTAGAATCCAATATGTAATGGAAAATTGAGTGAACAAATCCGTAGTATATTAAGACATTACCATTTATGGAATCCCTTACAGAGCACATGGACGTGGTGTATTCATCGATTTCACTGGATATAATATTCAGATTAGACATATCAGTTTAATGTACTGTTTATTTCTTCAAATTAAATATTTACTCAAACATTTATAAATTTTATCATTATTTTATAAATCCAGTTATAATACATGTATATCAGATTAGTCCAAGCAAATTGAGGTGACAGTCAAAAAGTTTTATTTACAAATTTACCTACCGAACTAGAAAACTTTTTTGTAATCATGATAAACGTGTATTTTGTTTAATCAAAAAGAGTCATATTTAACCAATTTACATCCATTTTGAACCACAACTAAATTAAAATTATTTCAAAACAAATTTAAATTAAGTTCTTGTAAAGAAATTAAAATATTAGATTTTCACCAGTTGTACCAAATATTATATTTGTTTTTGGAGGACAGATAAAACCTCCAACCCTGAAAATTATTAAACATTTAATTGAAGAAGGATGCGCACACAAATGTTGTTTTACAAGTAAACCAATATTCGGAAAATTTAATTGATTTATTGTATTCAGTGATAATCCATATTTAATTCATTTTAATTTAAAAAAACTGCTATTTTTTGCAACTAATTTTTATTTTTTTTAAAAAAGTTGTAAAGAACGATTTCAGTGACTCCCGATTATTTGGAATTGTCGCATGACTAATTATAATCATGAATCCTTTTCATAACAGAAATAATATTTAAAGATTTTATTATTGTTCTGTTCGGCAGGCCGCAATTTCAACCAACATGTACAAATATATGTAATTTATAAACAGTAAAATTAGAAAATTTAATATAACAATTTCATTTATAAAATGTTAAAATTTGAAAATTCTGAATTTGAATTGTATACATCCTTATATATTTGATTATTATTAGTCTCGTGTCCGTTCATTTTTAATGTAGAAATTTGTTTCTAAAAACATTTAATTCCAGTTTATAATATAATTACTCGTAAATTGTCAAGTTGTTCATCCTTTTCCATTATACTATTTTGAAATGTGAGGAGTTCGAGTCTCAAACTTTTTATTTCATTATGTTTAATGTTCAACTCGTTTCTCATATTAAATAATTCCGATTCGTTTCTAAAAAAAATATATATAGTTTTAATACTTTTAAATATTTAATCCTGGAACAGGGGTTCCAAAAAAGTGAAACTTATTAAATCTGATTACATACAAAAATTTTTCGTGATCCCCATAAAATTTTTTCTTATTTAAGTTTGAAGTAATTAGACCCACACAATTAATACGGCTGAAATAATACTATTAATTGTTCGTCATTATTGATTATATATATATATAAATTTATTTATTTAAATATAATCAGAGACGAGGTTAAAGGGACTATAGGAAAGTTTATATAGGAACCCTGGGTCCACAGAAAAACTAAGATCTAAGCATCAATTCAACGAAAATTTCTTTGTAAATATATCGTTATTTTATTAGTTTATTTAACTTTTCCTAAATTTGAGATCAATGATAAATAAAAAATGGGAAGATACCCAGCGGAAAAATGGTAGGAAATTCCTGCTCCAGGGTAATTGTTATATAAAACACAAAAAAGTTTCTATTGATTTTTTCACCGTCGCTATTTGCAAAATATAAAAATGTTTTAAAAATTTGTCATGTTTCAATTAGAAATATAGCCATTTACCAATAGTAAGATATGATTAATTTTTAATATATACGATTTAGTAGAATCGATAGGGCAAGATGAGCTATTATTGCATTTATCACAAGAACTGCAAGATTTTTGAGAAATTGAATTTGAATTGGTGATGCCTCGATATTGGGTAATCTCATTTATATTCGCCATAGACCAAGCTTCGTCTTCATGAATTTCTTGAATAAACTCGGCTATCAAATTTTCCTTCTTTTTACCATTAAATGCTTTAATCAAAGAAGATTTTATCTGAATAAGTAGAATTAATAATTAAAAATCTGCAATAATATGACCAAAACTATAATAATAAATAACGACTTGAAACTATTCAAAAACAAAATTGTAGTGAATATAATGGACGCGTAATCTCGAAAAGACGCTATAATCCCAGGTAAATTAACTTTTTCACTGATTTAGAGCTTGTAAAATATATATTATGTCATTATTTTTGTATTAATGGGTGCATTTTACAAAAATAATAAAAGTGTACGATAAAAATCGGTCAAGAAATAATAAAGTAGTATATATAAAAATACCCATGAATTATTTTTTTTTTTAGATTTGTTTTCAGAGTAAGATTTATCTAAAAAAATAAAAATCAAAAAAAAAATAAAAAAACTTGAATTTTCCTGTTTGATCAAAAGGGGTTTGGAAACTATTGAATCAACATTCACGTTTTTAGGTTTTTGGCAATTAATTTGATTCAAAGCAGCGATCTCCTTATCCTATAATTAACATAATAAAAAGATTTTATAAATAAAAATTTATAAAACAAATAAAAATAACCCGTAAATTTAGAGTATAAATCAATTGTTCCATATATTTACAATTCATGGAAATGCAATCAACAATATATTGCAAAATTTTTGACTAAATCAAAAAATATTAAAATTTACAAATAAATATTAAAATGGTTACATTTTTGGTTATATTTTGAATAAGTAATAAAATTTGTTTTTTTTGATGATTGAACAAAGGGTCATTGTAAATATTAAATTCTTTTGAGAAATGATCAGATACTTTAATATGATTTATACGATCAATAATATTTTGATCATTCTTATTAGAATTTACATTTTCCAATAAATTAAAAGTAGACAATTGAATTTGACTGACTAGTCCAATAATCATTTTATTGGTTTTGATATTATCATTGATTTGTTTTCTAGAAAAACAATTTGAAATGTTTAAATTTGTATTTCTCGGTGGTGGGGTAGGTTTACATTCTGAATCTTCATTATTGACAGTTTTGAAATTTTGAATATCTGGAGATTTTTTCAGGATCGGTGTAAAATTTTTCGGATTATCTAACGTCTTTGATTTATAAATTTTTTCATAATTTAAACTATTATTCATTCTTCCAATTTGATGTCTTTGATAATTAAAATTTCGCTTTTGATTTTGATAAATTGAACTAAAAAATGTGTCACCGTCGGATACATACCCATTGTTCCTGGAAATTTCAGTATCAATCTTGCTAGATTCAATTCTTACACCGTTTGAATCAGTAACTATATCACAAACAGGATTTCGAATCAATGAATAATGTAATTGATTATTTTTTAAATTTTTTTCTCCTAGACAACTTTTTGGTCTGAAATTTGAATCAGCATAAACACAATTGTATGAATATGGCAAACTTTTGTTTACTTTCAATAACGATTCAATTAAATTATCAATATTTTTCAATTTTCTCTTCTCAGCAATTTCGTAGTCAATTTTATCGCACTTTTCACCGGCGTTTTCCTCACTGACTTTTGTAATTAACCTTCTTTGCGGAGGTACACTTGCGTATCTTATCTTGGGTTTGGAATTCCATCCATATTTATTTGATGGTTTTTGCATTTTATCTAAAATATAGTATAATACATTATATTTATTTTAGGGATATCAATTGAGATTTTTATCAATATAATGTAATTTACATTTTAATTAAATATAAAATTCAATAATAATGGTTGATTATTAATTATATGAAATGTAATTATCTTCAAATATAAGTTATGTGGAATGAAAATAAAAATATTTTCATTTTTTCATTGTTTTAATGCAGTAGTTTCCGGTTCAAATAGTGTACGGACCCATTTCAAAATATTTATTTTTTTGGACCCCAAGGGAAACATGAAATATAAAACATTGATGAAAAAATTAAAGGTTTTTCATTATATGATTTAATAAATTCGTGTATTTTCCAAAAAATATTGGAAAACTTTGGAATAACTGCAACGCGTTGAAGTGGAAAGTTTTTTTTATTCAAATAAAAATAACCATTGTATTTTTTGTAAATAAGATTTTGATTATTTGAACAATTCTGTTGAACATTTTTAATTAAATTTGATTTTTCATCTTTTAATTGGGAAATTTGTTTTTGTAGTGTTTTGACAGATAAATCGTTTTGTCTGAAAAATTTTTCAGTGTTTGATAAAATGCGCATTTTTTTTGGAGAAACATCAAAACTACTTTCAAAAGGTAATGTAGAATTCAAGTTTGAATTACAACATTTGAATTTGTCTTTATTTGAACAATCTAAATTTTTCAAACTTTTGCAATTTCCATCAATGTTTTTGTTTTTGTTTTTGTTTTCCAAAATGTTTTTTTTTGAATTTTGATTTTTTAAATTTGATTGAATTTTCATTATTTTTAATTTGGATGGTAAATTTACACTTAAATCTTCATTTTTTGATTTTGGTTTGATTGTATTTTGTTTTAAAGGCTTTGAATTTATAAAAGTTTTATTTCCACTTTTTGATCTAGACTTTGCAGAATTCATGTTTGGTTTCTCAATTTTGCCAAATTTTGAATTTTGAATTTTAGTCGCTTTCAATTCTTTGTTTGGTTTAGGACAAGGCACTTTTTTGTCGTTTTGGCATGTACTTTTTAATTTTGCTGTTGGCATTGGTAGATAACTCTTTGAGTTTGATTTTAATTGAATATAATTACGTTGATTATACTGTCTTGATTTATCCTGTAAATACAAGTGACTTTCTTCAATTGGTGCTCTATTTATCTCATTCACACATTGCACTGACTTTGCAGACGACTGAGACGTTGTTATGTTATTTTGGTTATGCAGACTCTTAAATTTGATATTTTTATCTGTTTGGCTCTTAAATCTGACACTAAGTGTGTTAATGGCGCATTGGTTGCTGACAGGCTTTGTTTCATTTGATATATTTTTGTTTTTTTTTTCTTTTTTGATTAGATTAACATCTGTTTTGCTATTTTTTACAATTTTATCCCATAAATTGATTTGTATTGCATTGCTATTTTTATTTGAATGTATTTGATTCATTTCAATGCTCTTTTTTACTTGACTCGACACGTGGTGCTTAATCAAAATGTCATTATTGATATTTTTTGTATTTTTAGAATTTGCACTCTTTTTTATTTTACATTCTTTACTAATTATATAAGTTCTTTTGACGTTGGTGGTATCATTATATTTTTTATTATTTGCATATTTCAACAATTTTTTATATTCATTATTGTCGTTTTTTGTATTGTTGCATCTTTTTGGCAATGGAATACTGCCCATGTATTTTGACATTATTTTCATTTTGAATTAAGTTTAATCTAAAAAAAACTAATTTTCTAATTTTCTAATTTTTGTGTGTATTTAAAAGTATATCATTTTAAAATATAAACAAATTTTTATAATTACCAATTTTTAATCAATAAAAGTATTTGACTAATCGTTACTTCTTTTTGGTTAATTCTTTTTATAAATGTCCATTTGAACGATGTAGCTAAAATTTTTATACTACAAAATATTAAATGTAAAAATCAAAATATAATTTTGAAATCAAATGATTAAAATTAATATAATCATAAACTACAAAATAAATACATTAAATTCAAATTTATGAGAGTGAGAGGAAAATTTATCAATTTATCATTTTGTAATAAATTATACATGAATTATAAAAAAATTGAAAACAATAATTTTACATGAAATTTATATTTATGAAAAATTTTTTGTTACATGAGTTGACTTGATCAGTGTCTTAAATTTAAATGGATTTTATTTTTGAAATTTTTTCAAAGAAGTATCAAAAATATGTTGGATCAAGTGGATAATAGATAAACTATACAAAATTACATGGATGTAAATACATTATAAATAATAAATGCTCATTCCAAAGTTTATTTAATGCGCAACTGTAATTGCAGAATCTCAATATAATTTAGATTAATTTAGAATTGACAGTTTATTTTACAATTTACAATAAAATTTATAAAAACTATTCATGGAATATTTTTGGAGATATTATTCCGAGGGTCGCACTTTTTACATTTAAAAATTATATCAAATTAATAAATAAAAATTTGGAAACTGTTGATGTCACAATACACCTATACATTCATGCATTGATACATAATATACTGGTTTTTCTGTTATGTACTTTGCAGAAACAGTAGATAGCTCTACCCAGAGCTTAACTATAACTTTTGAGGTATATTTTTCGAGTTTTTCCAAAAAGTACCGTTTTTAAATACGCTAAAATATATACATGTACTACTAGCTTGACTTTTATGCACTTCAAACAAACAACACCCTAGCTATGCGAGGGCTAACGTTTTTTTGATTCTACCAAAAAAGTAAATTAATAATTAAATCTTAAACCCTCACTATTAATAATAATTATCAATCTTTTAAAGAAGCAGTTCCTAAACTTGAATTTCACATTACATGTACTTTTTAATTAAATTCAATTATTTTCACTTTGACATTTATTTTATTTTAAACAACTAATGTTTCAAATTGAAGTTGTTAATTTCTAAATTGATCTGTATATTGGCCCCTCTATTGGTATGCGATAATAATTAACGGAATAGCATTTTAAAAACATATTTCGGATGAATTTTATCAACAAGCAATTTGTAATGCATTTTAATAAATATATAAAGCATAATAACAAAGTTATACTTTGTAGTACGTCGTTGTTGTAGTTTTAACTAAAATTTAGTACAAAGTGATTTTAAATTTTTTGAAAATGAATATTTGAGAATTAAAAATTGTGTAGCAATGAAAAAAAATCCCAAGGAATCAATTATATAGATTTCCACCCATATTTCTTTATTGGAAATGTGTAGACGTTCAATGAACATTTTTTTTGAAATTGTAGAATGATTTACATTTTTATTTTAATTCAACATTTGAAAAAGAAAATATTCTTAAACCCAACCATTTTTACTAAAAATCCACTTTTACCAATCTTAAAGGGAAAAATTCATTTTCATTACTGATTCTGATTTGCCGGAAAAAATAAAAAATTTTAGAGACCTTATTAATTTTAGAAATAAAAAGAAATTTAATTAATGAAATAACACGAATCTAAATGAAAATTTACAAATTTAATAAGAAAAAAAATTATTTATTTTAGATTTTTGAAAAACTGTTTCAAAACACACATAATATTGATAGATTCGTCTTTTAAACGCGTTATACGATTTGTAACGAAATTAGAAGCAGTAGAAAAATTTCTTTCATGTTGTGTTGACGTAGGTTGAACGATCATAAGGGCTTCCTTTAATTTTAATAATATTCTATCTTGATAATAGCGTTCCAGTTTGTAACAAATCATAATATTTTTCAAAATAATATTGGAAAAAGAGGATAATTCCCTTAAGCGTTAGTAATTTGTGGTTGGAATAAAAGGTTTTTAAAAATAGTATTGGAAAAAGGATATTTTTCCATTAAGGTGGAAAATTAGATATTTTATTTGTTGTTTAATAAAGTGGATTTTTTTCATAAGATTTCGTAAAATCGGATTTTTGAAAACAATATCGATGTAAGTCAATTTTTCCATGAGGACTTGAAATGGTATTTTTGAAATGGTAAATTTTAAATATTATAATATAATCATATTTTCATAGTAATAACAAACATAAATCAAATACAGGTATGTCTCAATTTTTTTCGGGAAATCCCCGGAAATTAATAAATATCCCGGGAATTTTTTCCCGGTTTTTTTCCTGCCAATATCACTAATTTTCACAAATCTTTAAGTAAAAATTCCAATTTTACCACCCTTAAATGGAAAAATCCACTTTTACCAAATGTTTAAAAAAAAATTCAGTCTTACTAACTTTAAAATGAAAAAAATCAGCTTTACCAACCCTTAAGTGAAAATTCTACTTTTACCTACCCTTGAGGGAAAAATGCAGCTTTACCAATTCTAAAAGGTTAAAATCTTAACTGCATTTTTCCTTTTAGGGTATATAAAACTGATTTTTTCATTTTATGATTGGTAAGACTGAATTTTTCTTGTTAGTGTGGATAAAACTGATTTTTTTATTTTAATGTTGGTAAAACAGGAATTTTTTCTAAAGGGTTGGTAAATTTTTATTTTTAGTAAAAATGGTTGGATTTAAGTAGACACCCTTTTAAAAAATATTGGTTGATAATATATTAAAAATTATTTTTCACCGGAAATGCATAGATTTCTGAGGTTGAAATTATGTATTTATATGAAATTGAATAAAGTGCATCAGAATAATTTTTTTTAATCGTAGAACCGTTAATTATATCAAATTTTTTATTGTAATAAATAGTTTCATAATAAAAAAAAATGAATACTAAAGTGCTTTTTTACCGTGAAGGCCTCACTTCGTAAGATCGAAATTTTTTTGAGTGTGTTCAGTGAACACTGTTCAAAGAATATAACTGTATTAGCTGTAATTTTTTTAAAATTCTGGGACTATTTTCATTTTTTAAAAAAAGGACAATCTGGGGTTTTAGTCATAAAAATACACTTTGTTGAGGTTTTCATTTAAGAGAATGTTAATGATTTTATAAATTATCCTATCATTTTTTTTTAAAAAAATTTTAGGACATGTTTTATTTATAAAACAAAAAGTAATTGAACATGAAGTATGAGTTTCTTAGGTTTAGATTTATAACAATGTTAATGATTTTAAAACGCGTCCCAGAATGTATGTTTTATTACATTTTTAGCTGATTTTTTTTAAACAAAAAGGAAAATTGGAGTTTTTACACTGAAGGACTAAAATTCTGAAACTGAAAAATAGATAAAAACACGTCATGGAAAAAACAATATTAGAAATTGAATTTTTTAAATAAACGGTAACACACACACAGACATTCATCCTTTACTTATAAAGCACAGTTTATATAAAAGTGAATGTCTGAGGTTTAACTGTATTGTACTATAAGTTAAAATTCAACACCTCGAGGGATGTATTGAACGAAATCTGTTGTGACCCCGGTCTATAACATTAATTAAATAGAGGTGAAGTGATTCATAAAATAATACTTTATGTTCTAATTTCGACGGCATAATCAAATATATTGTACAGGCTAATCACTCGTTAACGGAATAATTGGTCCAGAAAAAAAATTCATTACTTTAATGAGGAATTTTTTATAAATAATGTACATAAAATAATGGTTCCGATTGGGGTCCAAAATTATATGCCTGGGGATTTAGATCCGTTAGATTCAAATAAAATACATTAAAATTTTATTAATTTTTGTTTATTTTTATAGGAGAATTTTTAATATTTATTACCGAGTTTCTAGATGTTGATTATCCCAAATTCTAGACGACCGCTACATTATTATTTCAAAAATCCCACTTTTATTCCACCAATAATAAAATTTAATAAAAAATACCATTTCAAGCCCTATGGAAAAATGGACTTTTATCGATATTTTCTATAATGAAATTATGCATGTGTTTGAAATCTATTAATCATTGCAAACAGAGATTAGAAATTTCTAAGTGTGCACCCACTTATTCGGGAAACTAGTCGATCATTAGATCTTAGTGATCATTGTCAAAATTTAGATAATATTATAAAAAGAATTCTACTTAAGCCTTAATTTAAGGGGAACTTTGATGATTACCATATATGATATTTAGATATTATAAAAATATTTGAAATGAATACTAGAATTTTAAATTTATTATGATAATTATGATAATTTACAAGAAATTTAATACCCTTGAAACTGTCAAAGATGATGTATTAATAAAGATTACTTTTCAAGAGGACACCGACAAACTTGATTTTAATATTATTGTAAGTCATCCTGAAATTGAAGTGATGGAAATTAATATAAAAATAATAATTAATATCATGGGAGTATAACTGGCATAAATGTATAAATGAATTTGCGAGTTTTAAATAAACATAAAAATCAATAATTTGTTTAAACCTTTATATCCGAATTTAAGCCAACATGTGTGCAGGACTAGTACACATCAAAGAATACACTAACGAGTCTGATATATAATTGGAAAGTTTGATAACATTAATCATTATATAGCCGGTATTAAAATTACTGTGATAAATGGTAAATCGATTAATTGATTGTTGATTGAGAATTCAGGTTATTTTATTTTTTTATGAAATGTACAATTTTTGTACAATTTTTATCTTGTTTGAATCGGAAATGAAATCTTTTCATGTCATTTCATCAGCAATATCTAGGTTTAAATAATTTTTATTTATAAATAAATAACATATGGACTTGTACATTACATGAAAAGACATTGATTAATCATTTCTTCTTCCAATTAAAATGTAATTTGCTACACATTCCTTGAATTGTATTTAGTCGTGTAGATATCAAAAATACAATATATTAAATGGATTATTACTAATAATTATTAAGTATACGTCATGTATTTATATTACTATTCGCTAGATTCAACTATTTTAAGATTAGGTACACTTGATTGCTTAATTAATCTAATCTTGGTAATATTCACATCAAGTATTCATTTTAAATACATTACCCTGATCTTGATTTTTTTTCATTCATTGTATCGATTCAATCAACTAAATTAAATTAACATTTTTATCAAAATGCAGTTTGATTATGTTCTTACTCTTAAAATATTACAATTTTAGTTGGGCATATTTAACTTGCCGAACAATATCCATTAGTTGGTATAATTTATTATTCTCTTGTGTACACTATTTTGGTTTTACACATAGTTTCCCCCTCGGCGTTGATTAATTTAATTAAACAAAATGTTAGCATAAACTCATTACTTTTATCTATATTTTACAACAATTTTGATTCTTTTAGTATTTATCTGCATTATGGATATTTTTTAGAAATTAGGTTTTATTCCTTTTTAGCATGTTTTAATTTCCTAAAAATCACCAATCATTTTTTAAAAAAAGGGTAATTTGGATATAATAATATAATAATAATCTTAATAAAATATTACTTTTTTATTTTTTTATTATTTTTTTGAACCCCAAAGGAAACATGAAATATAAAACGATTATGAAAAATTAAAAGTTTTTTCTCATAATATTTGGTAAAAAAGTGTTTTTATACAAAAATGTTGGAAAAATGAGATGTTTCCATTAAGATTTGGTAAAATTGAATTTTTCAAAATAATATTGAAAAAAGAGGATATTTCACTTAAGTTGTATTTCATAATATTTGGTAAAACGAATTTTTCAAAAAAATATTGGAGAAAGGGGATTTTTCCATTAAGGGTTGATAAAATTTTTTTATATTTGATTTGAATCTCACAGACCCCAGGCATATAGTTTTGGATACAATAAGTCCAGGGACCCTCAATCTCGAACCACTGATCAAGATAGTATAATATAATGTGATGTATATAAAAGTTCCATATACGATATGTTTTGATTCATTTGGCAGCACTTTGCAGCAGCCTGATATATACTAATAATATATTATACCAGTATTAATTTTATATAAATAAGGATTACTAATAGTAATTTACTATTATAAATTAAAAACAAAATATAAAAAATTTAATTAAATTTATACAAATTAAATGCCAAAGTCTCGAATATTAAATTAATTTTTCCGTTTTTTCTCAATTTTTTGGTTACTTTTTTCACTAATTTTTGTAGCAATTCGTCGGTTATTTAAAAGTTTATAGGATAATGTTGACGTTCTTAATTTGTGTAAACGTATATTTTGATCATTTATTGTTTTTTGCTAAAAATTGTAATTAAACATTATTTTAATAATGATTGATGGTATTTCGGTTTGATTAAATACTACAAGAAATGTCGTGTAAAGAATCATGTACTTATTTGACTAAGATATAGTGTAAACTTCTTAGCATTTTGTAAACTACCCAACTTTTGTAAAAAAATGAGTTGTCACATTTGAAATTTAGACTAAAATTAAATTTAATTATAATAAAAATTTTATTTATATATTTTTTTATATTAGACCTCTATTAATTATCTGCATTCATAAAATATTCATACAAGTATATATGATTATTAGCTAGTATTCGTAACAATTTCGGAAAGAAGAATAATAAAATCTAGTTAAATCTGATGTTATATCCATAAACCTTAAAATTAGTGATATTTTAGCTTAATCGGGCGACGAACATGCTCCTTCCACGGTTGTCTTGAGTTGAATTCATTAATAAATGCGATATGCAATGTACTTTGCGTTGTCAATAAACAAATACTGTAAGTGAAAATTTATAAAAAATGTTATAACAAAATTACGTCTTTAAGTGGTTCAATAATCTTCAATTGATCCAAACTTTTTCTTTTGGTTTGGATATCTTCGAATTTTGTGTTTATTTTATGCATGGACATATTTTGACTTGTGCTTTGAATACTTTCGCGGTCAGTTTCTTCATTTTTCCATTGCTTCATCAAGTCCATAATATTGTGGGGTTTGTTTTCATCATAAGCTTCTCCCTTTAATATTAAAAACAGAATGTTAAAAAATTACCGTAATCCATGGATGTAAAAGTATTTCGGCAGCAGTTATTCTGTAGGCAGTATCAGGATGAAGCATCACTTTCAGACAATCTTTAACTGTTAAAATAAATATTTTTTTAAAAATAAATTGAATCTACCTGCATCACATAATATGGACAAATATTTTGTCGATTGAATCAACTTCTTAATATCAACGTTGCATATATCTTGGTAAAGTTTTTCAGTTTCAGAGCCTCTAAATGGGTGTGTTCCGACTAATCTAATAACGAAATATTAAATAGTATTTAAGTAAACACGTAGAGATGTCTAATTGACTCATTTTTATCAACCATTTCTTGATTTTTGTATAATAATTGATTATAAAATTAAAAAAGTTGGATAAAACTGACGGTGGAATTGGAATTGGAAGTCTCTACAATTATGTGCGTAATACAGTCTAAGTCTTTACTAACGGAATTACGAAATTTTCCCCATAGTGACACCCTTGTTAACAGAATTTAATTTTTTTAAATAAAAACCATTAAATAGTCATATTTCTTGTTATAATGAGTTTTTGAATAATACATGACGAAGTAATATACAGCAAAATTTCGTTAAAATGAAATTTCCGCTAACAAAAATTTCGTTAATAAGGACTTAGACTGTATAATTTAAATTTAACATCATACAATGTATACAAAATTATTCCTAATGACCAAATATCACATTTTTCGCTATAGGCTTTTCCATTTAATATTTCAGGTGCTAAATACAAAAATGTGTAAATATTATATATATTTTTAATAATTATAATTATAAGGATTTTTATTTTTATTTTTATTAATTTGTAATTTTAATTCTTTAAAATATAAATTAACATTACGCATGTAATAAGGCGTTCCACAAAAATCACTCAGCATGTTTTCAACCCCTATTCCATTTTTTACTATGGATAAGCCAAAATCTGTAATCTAAATAAATTTTATTAACTAAAAAATATCGTAAATCTACAATATATTCCCATGCAGTGTTGTAAAATTAATAAAATTTAATGAAAATTGGAATAAAAAGTTAAAAATACAATAAATGTATACAATAAAACCTCGTTTGCGTACTATACAATATTATACTATATATAACTATACTATACAATTCTCATAGAATTTTCTTCACGAATACTTTAATTTCCCCCGAAGTTACCTAAAATAAAATCGTATGTTACCTACCGTGGGGTCCCACACACTGCAAAATTTGAAAAAAAATGATGAAACAAACATAAATTACACAATTTCAAATCAAAGCCTTTAGTTAATCCTCATGAAAATTTAACCCACATCAACATAAACGAACCAAATATTTTACTGTAAAATTTAATTAATTTGTATTAAATTTTGTATCGAAACCTATAACTTGAAACGATGAATTTATAAATAATTTCTGTTTTTAAACACTTATAAATATTAAATTTTGTTATCTGAAAAATTCCTTTGCGTATTTGAAAATTTATTACTTTTTTTATCTGGACCGCTTATTTTTCATTAAATATATGTAATACATCTATAAAAGATTACAAACAAATTACAACAAGATCATTACATTTCTTTTTTATATTCTCAGTTCACTATTAAATTTTTCAATTTTTTCTGTGGATCGGTATGTCCGCTGACCTTGCATTTGGGAGTTAAAACCGCTAAATTAGATATTTTTCAAGGATATTATAATAAAGGCCAATATTTAATTTTTTATTTTACTATTATAATTATCAGCCTTATTATGATTCCAAATTTTCATTACAATCATAATATTCAGTATATAAATATTTTTATCGAAACTTTTTTTAAAACTTTGTTAAAATGACGCTCAAAAACTGAGGCATAGTATAATAATTCACAAAACTTACACAATTAGTCAATACAAATTGTCTGACATATTTTGATACTGTATATACCAATTACCTTAACATAATATGGATCACTGTGATCTTCTGGGTTTGTACCCAATAATATATTCTCCAATTTGATATCTCTATGCACCATATCTACAATACTTTGTAATATGGTACAACATTATGTATAATAAAATGTAATAAAAAAATATTATTCATTTTAATAAAATGTCATCATATTTCAATGTCATTTTTTCCTAAAATCCTACCATTGTCGTTTTTCTTGGAATCAAATTCCACGGAATCTATTTACATGTACAATAAATGTATGTATCAATAATTCTGATGATGAAAAATATTGTAAATTTTTTCAAGGTTAATGGAGATATTTTGTATAATTAAACTTTTTTCAGCATAACCATTCGGAAACATTTTTAATTATTCACCCAAGAAAAGATGGACATTCATGATTAAAATTATAATATGAATAACCTCTAGCGTGTAAATACTGTAATGCGTCACTGAGACGTTGTAAAACAATTTTTGATTCGTCAACATTAAATCTTCTCTTCTTTTTAAGCAAACTGTAAAGATCACCTCCATTGCATAATTCTGTTATAATGAACATTTGCTAAAAAAATCAATTACTTTACCTTAAATATAACAATGTTATAGGACGGGCACTTGAAAATATAATGTTTATTCTCAACTATTATACAAATTATTAGATTAGGTTCATTTAGTGATAGTGAATTACTTTCTAAATCGGCAATAATCGCATATACGATAGTTTCTTAATCGGGTGCTTGCACCCCTAAGGGTGCTAAAAATAAACTTATTACTTGACTGTAAATCTTATGAAATGATAAATAGTGAGATTACTGAAATACCTTTTGAGTTTCAAATATTTCTTTTAGTTTTATGATAAAGCAATGGCGCACAGTTTTTAAAATTACAACTTCTCGTTCCAATAATCTGACACCTGAACTTCCGGCCTAAATAATTTTTTGATATTAAATTTTAAAAAATAAAACTTTCTCTTTGACTATAGTTTTGCATGCCCATTGTGTCAAGTCAGATATACAAACAACCCGGGAAACTGTACCATACGAACCACGTCCAATTTCATTTTTAATTTTGTAAATTTGGGTGAATTGAGAATCTTTGCCAAGTCTAGTATGAGGTATTGGAGAAACACGGGCACATCGACTGGATGGTATAAAATTTCGACGATTCATATCATATCAATTGGCATGAAGAGTAGGTTACGTTTTATTAGTTAATTTATGGTCACGTTAGTACGGTCTATGTAGAGCATTTCCTTTGTTTTAAAAATCAACTATACAGTAGATAAACCTTTGCAAATTTTTAAATGTTTTTATTTATGAATTGCTTTGCGACCAAACTAGGTAAAATTCAAAAATTAGTGCGTTGGCTCGTCTTTGTAAATTAAATGATATATGCTTGATTTCATTCTCAATGATCCCATATTGATCAACAATAAAATATTGATTAATTGGTACTAGAAAATTTAAACTTTTAAATAGTGTATTGTTTTGACTTTGTGTTGACATTTAATCTATATAAACAACATTTAAAATACTAATCAATCTACGGTAAAAGTGTACTTGAATTAAAAAGATAGTAATTGAATTTAAAAAAATAAATTCACATTTTATCTTTACCAACCCAACATGTTTTAGTCATTTATTTTAACATTCGAAAACAAGCAATTAATGAAATGTTGCCATTATAATTAGTGAAATGTAAATATTTATTAACAATATAATTAATAATTATGTACTTTAAAATTTATGCATATACTTTAAAATTTGAATGAGATTATAAATTGTCAAGTGGTGTCTAGCATCTATAAGCCAATCTTGTAAAATTTCTCTTGGTTGACCAGACATGTTATTGACAGCACGAGCACTTGTATCGATATTGTCCTTTTTAATCTCTTCTAGAGCAATTGCAAGCAAAACACTATTATCCAAATTAGGTAAATCTAAATCAACAGAGATTTCGGAAGGTTGAATGGGACTTTTGAATGTTAAATAATAACTAACAAAAGAATAAATATAATCCATAATTGAAGCATGTTGTGGTACTTTTGATAATTTTTTACATAAAATTCCCGTTTTTTGTAGTTGATTTCTTAAAGTTGAGAATGACAGGGATTCCAACTTGGAGGTTGAATTGTATCTCTCTTTAATTTGAGAAATTTCAGATTTTAGAATATCGATAGTGTTGGTGTGTAATTCCACAAATTCATTTGGATAATTTTCGTAATGGTGTAATTGCACATTGACCATTTTCTCCAGTTTTTCGATAAACCCTTTGTTGCATGTTTCGACTTTGTTACCATGTAAACATTCCAAAATAAATTCAGAATAATTGGAAATTTTTTTCCTCACGTCAGACTCTCTATTGCTATCATTAACTTCTAAATGTATGATTAATAATAATTGATTATGCTAAAAATCAAATCAGGGTTTCTTAAACGCGGGGTCGGAATCTCAATTGGTATCGCCAAAAATATTTTTGGCTGACGTCATTTTATTCAATTTTTAAGTCCCCATGAGAGAATCCACCTTGAAAATTAATATTTATTATTATTATTGTAACTAAATTAATCTCAGATTTAAATTACTCAATCAAAAACATCAAATATTATACAAATTACACGGAAACATTTTATTACCAGCATTTCAGGTTTTTTTATCATCAAAATTAAAAAATTAGTTTATTTTTAAAAATAGATAAGTCCAGAGTTGCCAGATGTTGGGATTATTATTATTTCAAAAATCCAACTTTTATCCCATTATTGAAATTACATTTAAGTAAACGATGTTTCTGTTATTTTAAACATTTTATATACTAAAAAATCGATGTTTCGTTTAGTTATTTGTATTTATGTACATCAAAAATATAATCATACTAGGTTGACTGTTATGTACTACGTACAAACATTACCTAGCTCTGCCGATGGCACATTTTTATTACACTTAAAAAATAAATTCACGTTGAAAATCTAACTTAAAAATCCTACTATTCACTATTATCAATCCTTTAAAGGAGTGGTTCCCAAATTTGTGTCAAATGGAGCCATCATATCACATTCCTTTTTACTTTAAAGTGAATTATTCCATCTTAATGTTTTGTTTAACATTTAAAAATAAAGTAAAAACAGTTCAATCCTAAAAATTATCATAAATAGCATAAATTCCAGAAAATATAAAATTATAAAAACCTATTTTGTCATTTTCAATGTGATAATATATTCAGTACCAATTTAATAAATACTTAAAAATAACAATAATGTATCAATAATTAACCGAATCTTCACTTTCTAAACATATTTCAGTCGAATTTTACCAATAGTGCAAAGGATTGTAATAAATATAAAAATGATATCACAAAGTTGTATTACTTTTAGTTTTGTTGTAGTTTTTATTTAAATTTTTTACAAAATGTTTTGAAAATTAAAAATTGCGTAGCAGATCATCCGAATCCGAAGGAATGAAGTATATAGATTTTTCACCCATATGTCTTTATTGGAAATGTGTAGACGTACAATCCACATTTTTTTGAAATTTGATTGTAGTGATATATCGCTACCATACTAATCGAAATTCGAATATATACTTTTGATATAACTCACTTGTGATGTCTAACTGGCAGAGTGGTTATAGTCATATAATTGTATTCTGCGTGGCTAGGTTCGAATCGAGATTTGGACATCTTTTTATTTAAGATGAACTTATCAGAGTTCTTATCTGCCAATCGTTACATTGATCAATTTGCATTTTCATTTTTATTTTAATCGAAATATTTGAAAAATATTGATTGATAATATATTAAAAATTATTTTTCATCGGGAATGTGTAGATTTCTCGAGTTGACCTTTTGTATTTATATCAACTGGAATAAGCTCTATCAGAAAAATCTTTTTTTTAATTTTCGGACAGTTAATTATTTCACATTTTTTGTTTTAATAAAATATTTCGGAAAAAAAATATATGAAAATTAAATTGTTTTTTTGATCATGAAGGCGTCACTTATTCAGATTGAAATTTTTTGTGTGTGTTAAAAAAATACAACTGTACCACCTGTAAATTTGTTTAAATTCTAAGGCTGTTTTCATAAAAAATGAGGGGTAATTTGTGGTTTTGGCCCTGAAGATATAATTTTTTTAAATTCTACAACTCATTTGATTTTCAAAAAGAGGGACAACTGGGGTTTTTGACCAGTAAGATGTGAAATTGGGAGATTAAAATTAAGTTTGCGAACACCCTCGGAAAAAAACTGTAATTGAAATGTAAACTTTATAAAATTATCCATATTATGGATAAAAGGTAATTTAATTATTAATTTAACTGTAAAAATAAAGATATTTTTATTACATATACCTTCATTATATTTGAAACTTTAAATGCTCACCGCGAATTCAATATTACTTATTTTTGTAAAATTTAAACGGCACTCTTTAAATGAAATAATTTTAATTGATATTTTTGCTACACGTTTCAATTTTATAACAAATTGACACCCTAATGTACATGTATATGGAAAAAATTTCATGTTCATAAGGGGTCGCGAACACGAAAAGGTTGAAAACCACTTTACTACCTAATCAAATACTGAAAAATCTTTCTTTTTTTTGAGAACCAAATATATAAACTGCATATAAAAAATATTTTACCAATCAATATACGCTTAGCTTGTTGCAAAGGTTCCATAATATCATTAAACAAATCTTTGTAAGATTCCTGGTTAATTTGACCCACCGTTTCTATATAATTTGCAACCTTATTATCCATATTTATTTTATAATTTTCCATTAAAGATTCATATTCTTTATCGTATTTTTCTTTTTTTTTTAGTGAAAATTTTTGCATCTAAAATTATTCTTCAGATAGTTAACTCAAATTTTAGTATATTCTTGATGGGTATTATGGCTGTGGTCACCAAAATCGTTTTCACAGAAATCCCTACGTACCTGGAAAATTTTCAAATTATTGGAATCACGGTGGTCCGAAAAATATTATTTATATTTTTAGTTACTAAATGTACTATGAAACAGTTAAACAAAACATATATGAAATGCATATTATGCATTTATAAATTCTATTTTTCAAAATCCAAGACGGAAAACGTTTGTAGCTCTGACTCATTTCAGTAATATTAACACTATGAGTGTTATATACTTCATATCATATAAAGTAGAAAAAATAAATGAAAAATAAAGAAACGCTAAAAATTTTAAATGTTACACCTCACGCATAGTGTTAATATTAAAATTTACGAATACCTGACAAACATGGTTGGAAAATGACAAACATTGATATTTTCCGACCGCGACCTCTTGAAAAACATTAGTTAAAAACATAAAAAACAAATATTAATAAAATGGAAAAAATTTAAACTAATTTTCACATAAAAATATGATTTAATAAATACCTGTTCAAATAATAATTGCTGAAATTCATCATCCAATTTTTCTTTCAATAGTTTTTCTCTTTCTTCATAAAGTTTTTCCAATTTTACCGATTCAACATTAACTCTACTTTCAAAATCTTTATTATATAAAGACTTTAAAGAATTGTTGGTTTTTAAAGCATTAAAAAGTTGTTTTTGAAGAAAAATTGTAGAAATTTTGGAGTTATATAAATCTGATCCAACTAAACAACTATATAAACGATACTCCTTCATAATATCTATATCCATCTTAATGTCAGTTCAGAGCTCCTCAAATTTTTCACATCGCAACGCTATTTTAAAACTATCCATTAATAGTAAAAAAAATTTAAAGTGATAAATTTTAATCGTTTTGGGTAAAAATTGCTTCTAGAAAATTTTTAAACGACGTATATTCTGAGAAGCCTGTGATAGATATGTTACTGACGTGCTGAGAATTGTGTGTAAACTATAATACAAAACTACAATTATAGTGAATCTACTTTTACAAACCATACAGGTAAATTCTATCAAATTAATCTGAAAAATAGGCTCCTAAAATTTTGTTTCGAAAACAATGTGTTGTATCACATTGCCCTAGTCACCCCTCTCTAAAAATCTTGACTTGACATTTTAAATTTAACCTACAAAATAGTTATTATATTCAAGAATATAAATTCTTAAATGTTAAATTTGGAAAAATGGAGGCTTTACATTTTACAAAAATTCCGTCGAGTCCACACAGGTCTAGGTACGGTAGTTTTGTCACTGCATATAACTACCATATTAGTTTTAATTTATAAATACACTGAAGTTTCAAAAGAATTCAAACGTCCAGAAACATGTATAAAAACAAAAAGTACATGGTAATTGGATTTGTTTAACTTTATCATTAATTTGTTTAATTGATTCCCTAAAAGCTAACTGGAAATGAGTAGAATAACATGCAATAGATAAATTTTCCAAAATCTAAAGTAAATAATAAATATTATTATTAGTCCATTACAATTTTATTAATTTCTTCAACGTTATTTAACAGATTATTTAAATTTTGCAATTTTTCTGGAACAAACATTTTTTCTAAATTGTCTAGTTCCGTTTTATTTTCGTTAATCAATTTTTTTATTTCATATTCTTCAGATCTAAGTACAAAATTTAGAAATTTTAAAACCTTAAAGACTTAAATTAATTATAATAACCTTAAATGATTAAGAAGTATCTTATATTTATCACAATACATGGATACATTTTCTTGGCTTGCATTGACAACTTTCCATAAATTATCGACAGAATCATCCAATAATGGTATATTTTCACAAGACAATATATGTTCATCCACGAGTTTAACATGATTATTACACACTTGATCACATTTTTGGGAAATGGATTTAAACTCTTCAATTTTTTTAGTAAACTCATCAATTTTATCTTGAATTTGGACGTTTATAGCTAAATTATAACAATAAACTAGTTAAATATAACTAGAAATAATACTCTTGTGTTCAATTGGTTTTTCCTCCAGGATTTTAGAATCTTCGGAAACTTTTCTCTTGCTTTTAATATAAAAATCATTTAAAATAAATAATACGTTTGTAAATTTGAGGAAATTTTTTTAAATTCATCACTTTCAAAATATTCAAATTTATTCTTGATGTTTACTGAATCATAAACCCATAGCGTGGCGCCAGCTAAGCCTGCAACGGTAAATACGCTTGCAAAACTACGTAATCTAATAATTGAACAATTTTAGAAATGGTTAACTATACTTTATATAAATACAATTTTGGTCACGGCCAGGGTTAGATTAGATGACCCTGTATCAAACATATATCCATTTAAAAATCAAATGATACACCCAAAATAAATGGTTATACAACTCAAACTTGAAATTCATCAGTACAGATTCACAAATGACATTGCCAAAAAATTAAATATGAAAAAGAATTACAAATATTTTCTTCTATTTGAATTAGTTGAATTTAGTCGACAATTTGTAAAATTTAAATTTCTAGACTAAATAAGAAAAGATTAAAATTAAAAAAATAATAAAATACCAAAAGTTTTCTCGAATAACGAATGTAATTCATTTCAGAAAACAAAAATTTATTTTCATTGCTAAACAATTAATTTCAATATCGTCATCAATGTTGAATACATTAAAAATAAGTTTTTTTCAAATAAGAACAAAAATCCATTTCAGTATTACAGATGGCAAACCAATCACAAATTTTGAAGTAGTGAGTCGTTATTTTCGATTGAATAATGGTTTATGGATACACGCAAAACCGAAACGGCGATCTAGGGTTTGGAAAAAAACCGAATTTTCAAATATTTCTCGTCATGAACATGTATTTACATCTGAAGAAAAATGTATAATGCTTGATAAATTGGTTGACAAGGAATGGAAAGAAAGACGGCATTTTATTAATGATGAATACAGCGAATATCACAAGTGGGATAATTTACCTAAATACAAATACCTCAAAAAAGTTGATAAGTTTTATCCATAAATACAATTTATTTTTAAAATTTTTCTATAATAATGATAAATCTTTGGTTACACTGTCCACTGTATCCACATAATCTAAATGTACATTTAGAGTCTAAATTTTAGACCATTGTGACATTGCACATAAAATTAACCTAACAAAATCATTCAATGTAAATATTTAATCATATGAATAATTTTTATGACTGATTCCTGTATTTGTCTACTCGTCTATCATTTTTATTTTTTTAGATTTGGGTTTATTATACACTTTATAGCATCCCTTGATAATAATTTAATTAACCAGTAGAAAAGATACGATATAGTGGAAATAGAAATATAGTAATAGGGTTAAAAATATGATATTGGTACCCAAGGACAATGTATGCCTTTGAAGTGCATGCTACCGTTCAAATCATTGTGGCCAAAGTTATTCTAACCCAATCCATGTATGTTAAAAATTAAACTGGAATATACCATCAGAAAATAGACCAACAAAATTCAGTAAAAGTACTTTAATTATTAAACTATAATCGGGTTTAATAATAATTATCAAAAGTCTATAATATTATGAAAAATTTACCTGGACCAATACCTACAACTGTTTTCGAACCACACGCAATTTGTGTTCTTCCAGCGTCGGAAATTATAGTACAGTTAATTGACTTTCTTTGAGCTGATCGATAAATGTTGATTCTAAAATTGAAACATTACACTAAGTAAATTAGATAGATTATACAGACTAGAAACAAATATACTACATGATGTTATTTTAATTAAGTCAGGAAAAAGATTGGAGCCCTATATTAACCTTTAGTTTTTAAAAGTCAGATGGTTTAGGTAAATATTGCAAATAATAGTACGTTCATTAGATCAGGTGATGTAACATACATTTGTACATTGTTAAAAAAATGAAATTACAATTCTTCTTCATTTTTTACTTTAAGTACAACCTTGGGCATACCGGAAATCATCCACTCATTGTACAATTCGCATGACCATTCAGACGCGGAATTTGAACAATTTACAGCTGCATGAGCTACCTAATTTTAATATTAAAATAGTAAAAATATTTTCACCTGTGCTGCAATTTTTCCTTTTGACATTTGCAGATCTGTTCTCACTACAATCACCATTTTTAAACTTTTTCCAAACTAAAGATAATTACATTATTTTTGTTTGTAATTTATTAATGACTTAAGACACTGTTCCTAAAATTCTCGGCTTAAGACTGGAATAATACATTTTCAAAATGCTGTGGTTTACTTTGCATTAATTAAATAAAGAAAATTGTGATTTTCACAGCTATACTGAAATTGAAATTTATCTACGTGAATAATGTATCTTGAGTGTTTTATCACTGTTATTGTTGTAGTTGTTGTATTACAGTTATGAGTGTTTATTTTTTTCCAATTATGACTACCAAAAATTTATAAAATAAAAAGTAGTGTAATTTAATCAAAATTTGTGATTTATATTGAAACCACCTTAACACCAAAAATGTCTCATGTATCAGATTTGGGTATTTTATTTTACTTTATTATTAAAGGATATAAAAAAGTTTAACAACCAATGATCTAGGTCAGGTTTTCTCAATACCTCTTGATACTGTAATATCCATCCATCTGTTCAAAACGACATTTAAAATGATTTGAGAAATGTATTCTTGTGTGCATAAAATTAATAAATACAATGTAAAAGATGCATGAATTAGGCGCACCTCATGAATATTTTAAAATTGTATGTTATTCATACATTAACTTTTACAAAACACTACAATGAAATGTACCTTTGTGACTAAATTTCATACGAATTTTCAATTTGAATAAAATAATTCAAATTATACACATTAAACCAGTGGTTTTCAACAGAGGGGTCGTGAGAATTTGAACACAATATAAAATATAAATAAAACTAAATATGTTTTTTTAATATTTTCATTTATGTGAATTGATAAGATGTTTGGAGTATATAGAAAATTTTTTATGTTTATAAGGGGAGTCGCGAACACAAAAAGGTTGAAAACCACTGCATTAAACGTTATTATTAACATGTAAACACATAATACAGGCTAATTCATGGTTAACGGAATAATTGGTCTTGGAAAAAAATATCCCATTCCGTTAACGAAGAATTTTTTTGGAAAAACATTCTCGTTAACGGAATTTTATATAAATAATGTATATGTTCCGTCCGTTTGGAGTTTCAGTCATTCTTCAGAATTTCTTTAATTTTAAATTTTTTCAATATCCATCATTCGAAAATCCAATTTTACTAACCCTTAAGGAAAAAATCCCCATCTACCAAATCTTAAGGAAAAATTAAATTTTACTTCTTCTTACTTCTTACTTTAAATTCTTTTTCCAATACTATTTAGAAAAACACGATTTACTAAATCCTATGATGAAATACCTTTAATTTTTTCATCAATGGTTTATATTTCATCTTTCCTTGGGGTTCAAAAAAATAAATATTTTGAAATGGGGGTTCGTACACTATTTGAACCGGGAACCACTACATTTAAACAATAAAAAAATTTTGATTTTCATTCCACTTAACCTATATTTGAAGGTCATTTCATATAATGAATAATCAACCATTATTACCATCATTAATCAAGAACAAAATAAAATGTTTTACGTATCTAAAGCTTTAATTTGAACCGACAAAGTTTTAGTATAATTATGATGCTACTGTCTTTTCTCGATTATAAGCAGACCCCTGAAATACAAATTTCAAAATATATTTTTAATACATATTGAGTCAATTAAATATCAATTATGACAAAAAATATAAGTTTTAATCATTTGTAGACTGAATTACACAACTTTTAGTGATTTTCATAATATTTTGGCACAGTGTGTATATATTTTTATTTACATAACCAATTCAATAACACAAAATAGTACAATATTTTTATCAAATTAAACGTTCACTCGTACTTCCCTAAAAAACCCTATCAAATTTTAGTCCCAAAATTATCTTCAAAATCATTAAAAATAGGGTGAAAAAATCAATAATATGATAAATTAGCAAAATATATGATTATATTGCTCAACCGAATGTTCGCCTAGTTATGGACTTAAATTTTAAGATAAAATTAAAAATTGTAAGATAACTATTATAATCTTAGAAAACAGTAAGGAAGCAAAAAAATAGTAATTGTAAAACCACGAAATCTAGTATGCAATTTATTTACAAGTTATTAATAAATTTAAATAAATTATTCACCAAAAAAAAATAGACACTTGTTTGCAATGCAAAATTTGCATAAGTGAGAATGTAGAATATACATTGTAGACACACATGACCTTCAAGGGTTAAA
This sequence comes from Intoshia linei, assembly GCA_001642005.1. Classification (NCBI taxonomy): domain Eukaryota; kingdom Metazoa; phylum Orthonectida; family Rhopaluridae; genus Intoshia; species Intoshia linei. The sequence continues at coordinate 17,426 of LWCA01000143.1, read as the reverse complement.
ACAATGTGAATTTTGAACTATATACGGAATTGAAAATTTAATATAAAATGATCATGTAATAAAATATACGCATCATGAATGTAATAATTACTACCATCAGAAAACAAAAAAAAAACAAGTCCTCGATTAATTCGTCCACTTGACCAATGCCATAAACGGAAATGGTATATAAGTGTTATAGTTGAGTCAAGTTAAATGGTGCAAAAAAAAGATAAAAATTCATGATTTTGCTCGTTTTGTTGTCTTTGCAAACATTGCATACATTAAATTGTATTTATATTGGCATATTTTCACTACATTCCCATTTCCATGCTACGGTAAAAATAAAACCATAGGCAAAGAGTTAAGAATTTTTAAATGTATTATCCAATTCATACAAAATAAAGCCTACAGTATACCATGGTGGACTGCAAAATAATATTAAAAAAATATTTATAGTATGTAAATATATAAAAATTGTGACATTAAATGTTTACTCAACATTTGTAAACATTGATGTTTAACAGCTGTAAAATTTTCATTCGCTTTAACTCACATTTAACGTGACTACAAATTAACAAATTTTTTTGAACCGGAAAACATAAAATAAACGTAAGGATATATATATTATTGACTGTATATTTGTAGGACATATGTGTGCTTACTTAATAAAATTTGTACATAAATTTGTATTTGAAATATTAAATAAAAAACTATAGTGTACTTATTTCAGATAATGAAAAATTTACAAAAAGAAATACCTAAAACTGAATATTTTCTGCAAATTGCCAAATGTTCGCTGCTGTGCTGTGAAAATATATTTCGACTATCAATACCTAATGAAAATTCCCACGATTCATGTGACAATCTTCAAAATAGTTTTAGATGGCTGACAATCGATAATAGCGATATGATGTCTAGTGCGTACTCGATGGCTTCCGAGGTGAGGTCCAGTAAAAACATAAAAATTGATCGTGTCTGTTTAAGTTCTGAAGGTCAATTATATGATGATACAGACGATACTACTACACAAAAAATATCCTTTATTGGTAAAAAAAAGCGTTTTACCAAATTTATAGGAATGACCAAAAAAAGCCTTAGTTTTAAAAATAAACTTTTTAATTTAAAGAATTCAAACAAAAAATTAAATGCTTGTCCACCTTCCAGTAAACCACAAAGAAATATCAGTTCGTTACAAAGTATGCATTGTATTACTGAGATGATAGCCCCCCAGGGTATTCATGATTTGGGTTATCGTAGCAATTGGGAGAAAAAAGAAGAAATTTTGTCTTATTATGAAAACGGTTTATTATTTGAGTACCAGAGAAAACAAAAAAATGCATTAGAATGTTATTTTAAATCGTTGAGAACACTAAAATACAAAAACAAAGGGCACAAGAATAAAATTAAACTAGACAGCACGCTAATTTATTTAATGTCTCTTCATTTATATTCTTTAAAAAGTTTTTATGACAATGCATCCAATCAAGAAATTGAAGAATTAAAATCACTAGAATTATCCAGTGATTTGTATGAATACATGCTAAAAGTTTGCCTTTCAGAACAAAAGTCGCAAAATGTGCTTAACGACTACAAATCTTGCGGTTATAAATCAGATTATATAAGCACTGATGAAAATGAAACTGAAACAAACAATGCTGCCTACAAAAACGAAAAAATTGTTAAAAATAGAATAAAATCAGAATCCATAGCAATAGGTAAATTAAAAACAGATATTAAAGAATTAACACCACAAGATTCTGGATATTATGACAATATTTTAGAAAGAAGAGTTAGCGAAACATTTTCAAAGTCTCCTAAAAGCAGTCAAAGATACAAGTGTACACATAATGAATCATTTTCTAATGAATTATACAGTAGAATAAAAATTTTAAACACATTTAAAAGCAAAACTAAACAAGATTCTATAGTTTACGATGCATATGAATTATTACCACATGTATACAAAGTTGGTATAATAAAATCGGCAATACGTCGTAAAATAAACTTTGATTTTAAAAATTGTAGAAATCATATAATGGTAAAGCATAATAACATGGATATCAATGTGAATATAAAAGGATTTGAAAACATTGATGTAAAAAATTTGCACAAGATAAACAACCGTCCCTCAAATCAATGGAAAAATAAGTGTATAATATTTTTTAGCATTCGTCAAAAAACATCCAAAAAACGAACTCGATTATTAAGTGAAAAATGTAAAAAAGGTAAATCCACCAGTACCACAGATTTAGAATCTCAGACTTCAGAAATTAACTCTACTGAAAAGAAAATTAAACTGTCCGAAGAAGAAAATGTAGAAAGTGATATTGACAATGACAGTGATTTTAATGCAAACGAAACGGGATTAAATATAAAAGGCACTTCTAAGTACGTTACCTATGATGAAAAAAATAGCAGCGACTCTGAAAATTGCATAGAAAACCTCAAGGTCGCAGTTAAATCGAAAAAAATGCGCACCTTCAAGGACAGAGTCATGTTGAAATTTACACAAGACATTACTATTGTAGAGTATAACCAAATTAACGACTATTTTATAAAGAATGCTTACTATCACAAATTTTACGTACCCGACAATTTTACAGATACTAGGCCGGACGGAAATTGTTTTTTCAGGTGTCTGTCATATTGGATTACTGGTGTACAAACTCACCACGAGAAAATTAGACAAAAATATTGTGATTACCGTGATTTGTCGGAAAAACATGCCATGCGTCAAACTCACGGGGTCACACAATCTTGGGCAACCGATATGGATATTTTGGCAATTGCTAAAATGCTACATGTTAATATCCACGTATATGTAAATAAGGATTATATGAAACAATGGGTGGTTTTTTCACCTTATTCTATAGACGAATTTAACCAAGGTTCCGAAAATACCGCCAATTCAGATATTCCAACCGTCCAATCCATTTATGGTAAAAATGCTCATCATATGCCTATTCAAAATATTTTTATTGCTCATCAAAATGAAAACCACTATTGCATAGTCCCCAATGTACCAAAGCTCAGCCAATCTCAAATTAACAAATATACTCATAAATATGGCGGTAAGCTTATTGACGAAATTAAGGAACATTGCTAATTTTGTACATTTATGTTTTTATTAAATTTACCCTTGTTTTTCTTATGGTTTTATTTAAAGGAAACTTTACTACGGCTTTTGTTAATAGTTTCTTGTACAACATTCGACCCAATATCGTTGATATCACTCCACTGGCAAAATATAGCCAACTATCATTCATCCTGCCAATTCCAAATTAAATAAATGGCATTTCAAATTAAAAAATGGAGTATTGCTGTATTATTGTGAAAGTTCAAGGTATTTAGTTTACGATTACAAGGTTCATTTAAAATTTTCAAAACTATAGTTTTGTTTTAGAAAAAATAAATATCATAGATTTCGAAAATAATTATAGATACAAGTTTAGTACCCAAGTTGTCATTCTTTTTGTATCCATTGATACAATACTTTTTATTTAATTCCACAAAACAAGGTACTTGGTAGTAGTTTGAATTGAGATTTTAGTTTAGTTGAGTTAGAATTTGATTTAATGTTTTGTTACCAAATATTAAAGGTGTCAGGAATCCTGACTCATGACATATTTATTTATGCACTTAACCAGGTTAAAAAGTGAACTGTTTGTACAAAAGTTTAAATTTAAATTAAACTAAAAAGCACCTTATACAGGAGGATATAGTTTATATGTGTAGCTGGATTTCTCAATCTTTTTTTGGACGGTTGAAAATAATTCTATTTTTCCTCTTTTACTGAATTGCATTTGAAAAATTTTTATTTCAATCCACGTGTATATCAATATTTAGTTAAATTTTAACTAATTACAGTATCTAACATTATTTCTTTCATCAATTATAATTTATTATGGTTCCCAATTAAGAGCATGCCCACGTTTTGGGACAATATGGTTTGGATTAGAAATGGGTAAAAACGATATCCGTTTCAAAATTTTCAGAAACGACTACTAAAGTGATTTTTTAACCGTGAAGTCGTCACTTTTCAGGTTGAATTTTTATAGATTTCACTAGATATAAGTGTATTCTCTGTAATTTTTTTTAAATTCTAAGACTACAATTACTGTATTTTCATTTTTTAAAAATATGGTAATTTGTAGTTTTGATCGTGAAAATTTATTATAATATTGATGATTTTAAAATCTTTATCATATTGTGTATTCTAGAACGGGTTTGAATTTTATATGATTTACAACATTTTTCATTAAAAACATCATTTTTGTCAAAAAGTCAAATAGAACATTATAACTCTAATATATATATATAATATTATAACGCGAAATATTAAAAATTCTAAAATTAAAAAAACTTTATAAAATTTATTTTTATTTGAATCTCACGGACCCAAGGTATATAGTTTTTGACCCCAGGGGGTCCAGGGGCCCGCAATCGCGAACCACTGCTCTAGATCAACTGGAACGTACGTTATAATACTAATTTTTTTTTAATTTTTGAATATTTTTTGCCAATCAATATTGCTAGACTCGGTTGAGAAAAATTATATAATTTTTACTGATTACTGTTAAATGTAGATTTAGATAAAAACTTGGTATGACTTGATACAATTCCTATTTGAATACATCAAATGAATTACTTTTATTTTTGTCTTAGGTGTTGCGGTAGAATTCTCCCACAACATTTTTAAATTAATCAGCAAATCAATACACTCAAGATATTTTTTACATTTTGGTTCAAATTATTTACATTTATACATGTGTTTTATCAGTAGGTATCTGGAAGCAGAACGATATGCGATTATTGACAAGCTCAAGTACATTAAAATGTAAATTAGAATACTGATTACAAATTTTACATAGACATTTTGGTAGATCAAGATTGCATAAAATAGATTAATTAGATTCGATTTAAAAGTGCATGTATTATTTAAAATGTCATACATATAGCGATGTAGATGAATTTTAAGACTTTATTGAATATCACATTCAACTTTTTAGAGGTTAATAATTGGCATTATAGATTTTTTATCATTTTGGTTGAATATCTAACATTTCACCGACAAGAGGTTCAACATCATTTGATGATAAACTAGCTAGAATGGATTTGTACCTATGGCTAACAGTTTTGATATCAGAAATGAGATTAATAAGTCGACACATGTGAAGAGTCCCGTCATTGTAATAAACACGTAAATAATTGGTGAGAGATTTTGAGTATATGTCTTGTAAATTGATAAGATTTTTATTTGTAGAATATAGAACGAAATTAGCACATTTCGGGTTTGGGTAATTGGTAGCATTTCTAAATTTACATAGTTTGCTACAGGAAGTAGGACACCTGTAAATATGATCCAACCCATCAATATTGTCGGTATTAAAAAGAATTATAGCTATTAGCAATATTTCAATGTAAATATCATTTCTAACTAATCTATCAATGTTTTTCATAACTGTCAAAATATCCTTAAGAAAAAGCCCTCCTCGTACATAATTAAAGTTAGAGTTATGAGATTCTTGTTCGTGTTTTGGATTGTTAAGAATACAGTCTATTGAGTGATACAATTTAGATTTTATATTGTCGTTAATTAGACTTGAATTGCGAATTAAAAGTAGATCGGAAACGACATTTTTTAGTATGGGTATTTTGTAGTTAATATCAATCTTAGCGAAACCTTCAATGTTGCCAATAGAGTTGATTAAAATTCTCAGTGAAGAGTCATCTAGAGATAGAATTTTGTTTACGTAAGTAGTAAATGATTTCACATCTTTTAAGTCACTAAAACTAATCATGTTGGTTGTAGGCTTCTTTTTTTCTTTGGTAATATTATCATCCACCAGTTTGTACATTTTTTTATGAGAATACTTGGAAGACATACAAGGCATATCTGCATCTAGTTTTTGTTTTATTCCACCGAAGGCTTCTAGAGTTGCACGAATTATATTTGTACTGATTGGGTCGTGGGGTATAACTACATCACTGGCACTAACATTGGTTATATAACATATAGGTTCTCCAGATACAATATGGAATTTTTCGTATTTCCTATCAAACACACTATCTGGAGAGGAGGCAGATTTACACAGATGATTTCCCTGCCAATGAGTATTACAAATATCAATCTTGTATTGGTGATATTCACCTTTGCACGGTTTTGCTTTTATGCTTTTTGATTCACCGCCGTCAAATCGCTTTATTTTTTTAAGGATGTTATTGAGTTGGTTTTTGTTTAATTTCTCTGAGGTTTCATTGACAGGAGGCGAATCTACTTCAAAAGGATTTAATTCCTCATGTTCCCAATTTTCTTTATTTTTTACAATTTTTTGAATTTCAAAATTAGGATAATATACATTGTTGAGCTGATTTACAGAATTCTTTACGGTAACTTTGGTGGCTAATTTTAATGGAATAATAGATTATCCCACATAATTTAATAACTATTTAATGAAATTATTTATTAGAATTACACCTGGAAAAGTTCCTAGTCTGTATTTTGCTGATTAAAATATTTTATATTAAACAAGTCGACACTTTGAATTTCTATTGTGTAAAGTAAATGTTTGTATTTAAAAAGTGGATTTTTAGAAACTCCATGAATTTTAGAACATTTTATGAATAATAAATATATCTACCTTAATGTTATTAAAAATTTGTCAAATAAACTTACAAGACTCTTCCAAAATAATTCTATAACATATATCATTAATTTTATATAAAAATTCAAGTTTCAATACTTTTCACCAATTTACGACATGAAAGCCGCACTATCAAAAGATCGTTTTTTGATCGTAAAAAAAAAACTTCATAACTAAACTAAATATCGTAAATATAATTGGATAAAAAATATTCTCTGGTGTGAACACCATAGAATATTTTTATTTTTGTAATATGATTTGTAGGTATAATATGGTATCTTAATATTTCATTTTTTGCTTGGTTTTGTAGTCTAAATTAAATGAACTAGTTAATGAATTATTTAATTTAAACTTAAACAAAATAAATACGATCTTTTGATTTACGATATTGTGAACGGACACGGACATGAAATGTCTGGCGGTTATTTTTTTGTGAACAAAAAGTAGTTATTTATATCACAATTTTATTTTTAGAGAATTATTCATATTTTCCAAAATTCACCCCTTTTAGAACACCCTAATGTGTATAAATTGTAAAATACTCATTTTTAGTTTGAATCATGCGGGATACATTAGATATTATATATTTACTTACATTTTTTAGGCTTTTTGGTGACCTTCTCGCTCTTTGCACGCGAAAAGCGAGATTTCATGCCTACACTGAAACATTTAGAGAGACGGCATTTTTTGCAATACGATCGACTTTCTACAGTAATGTTGCAATAACCCTCACATCTCCCCTTAATGTTCTAATAATGTAAAAGTATATCATTAACTTTAATTACTTTGTTATGATTACGCCTAAAAAAGGCTTTGCACGATTCACAAGAAATTGCACTAAAATTATAACCATTAGCCTTATCACCACATATCTGGCACATCTTTTGAGTAATCATGTATTCTTCGATAAATACATGAATTAGGTGAATACTTCAAATTAAATTTTCATAGAGGTTATTAGCTATTTTAAATTGTGTAAATAACATGCTTTGATATTTATGTAAATAAATGAAATGAAATTTGTATAAATTTTTAATAATTATGTACTGAAGTAGGAATTAAAATATTACAATTCATAATACTATTTATAAGGTCGTTCGTGAAAATTATTTTACAAGTAGTTTTTTAAGGCCTTTATCTAGCTTCACATAGTGCGTCATTAATTCTACGTTAAAATTTGGAAATTTGGCAGACACTTCTATATTTGTTTTTGAAATATTTGGAAAAATTTGTAAACTAGTTTCCAGTAAACTTGATTCTCTATCTTGACTAGTGGTTATGAGGTTTTGTATTGGTATTTCTTTCTAAAAATATGATATATTTAATTAATTAAGTGCCATTTACGTTTAAATTAAGAGAACTTCTATCCAAAGGATCGACAAAAAGTCGGCAATCCTTTTTCAATGTGTCCATCAAGTCACTCAATTTGACCAGGAATTGTTTGTCAAAATAGTCGACAGAGGTTAAAGCGACCAGCGTGTCTAAAATTAATTATATTACAGTTCCATATAGAATTACTGGGAGATACATTCAACATTAATTCTAACCCATTAGTGCCAGATAATTCACTAATTTTCAACGCGGCGTCGCTGAACAATTTGGATATAGGTTTTATAGTTTTGCATGAATTCTAAATTATATTTTATCAATTAAAATAAAAAAGTACCTTATATATAGATTTTAGCATGTGTGTATGAAAATTGCTTAACGTTTTTATCGAAGACAATACTTTTTCGAAATTTTCTTCAGTTTCATCCGCTTTATCTGACTTTATTCTATTTGTTTCATTTAGTGCATCTTTTTCCGAATTCTATTTAAAAAAACGTAGTTTGAATTAATTAATATAGGTTTATACAAAGCCTTATACAGTATATATAAAATTAAATTGGAATTAATTAAATTAAAAAGTAAAATTGGATTTTTCTCAAAATTAATTGATAGAAAATTTTTACTGAAATAAATAAATCGATAAAGTTATCGAAACGCTTTTATTTTTTTATAAATTAAACAAGGCAAAAAAATGTCAATAATACAATTTTGTTAATTCATCAAAAATATACAAATTTTTGTATAAAGTTTTAATATCGAATTAACTGGATTTACAAACAGACGGTAAAATAAACTTAATTAGTGAATAAAAGATAATTTTATTTTGTAAATGAATTTTTCATTAAATCGAGGTCCGACGAAGTAAAATTATCCAACATTTATTACCTCTTAAATCTATTGAAACATTAATGTGGTTAGTATCCAATAAACTATTAAATATGAGAAATTTATAAAAACTTGCATATAATTAATTATAAAACTTGTTGGGTTAAATATACTGTTATGTGCGTAATATTGACATAATTAATTCAGAGTAAATAATATGTATAAAATATACACAGGCTTGAATATTATGTAATTCATACAAAAAGGACTAGCTCTGCATAGTTGGACTTTTTTAATTCTACCCCAAAAAAATAAATAATATCATGTTACAAAAACATGCTAATAATCAGTATCATTACAAAGGAGTGGTTCCCAAACTTGTTTTACCATGGACCGATCGTTTCACATTAAATTAAATGTAAACTGAATTAATGATATTTAATGATTTTTTGTTAAAATTTACGTAAAGAATTTTAAAAAAAATTTTTTGATCCAATTTTTTAATTTATAAGTGATAATGATCTTAATAATATGTATGTATGTAGTATGATCAAAATAAAGTACAAACAGTACATTTATAGTTACAACATAAAAATCGTCATAAATCAAATGAATTCCAGAAAAAATAAAATTTTAAATACCTGAAGTAATAACTTATATCTAGGGCTGCCGAAAGTTTAAAAAGTTAATTTTTGATGTTAACCAGCATGAAATTACAAGCATTATGATATCAGTATTATGTACATCAACTGGCTAATTAAAATTATATTTTAAAAGTTAAAAAAATAAAACTTTACAAATTAACGCACTACGAAAATTATAGGTGAATTAAAATACTTAAAAAAACATATTTGTATATATTTTTCAAAATTATAAATAATTAAAACAACTTGGTATATATATGAAATGGCCCTATGTTTACATTTTACATGACTATATTTGATTATGTATTTATATTTTAAAATTACGTTTAAATACTCCTCTGTATTGATATCACCATCATCATACATTTCACAATATCCGTGATCATCTGTTTTGTTTTTAAATGCATTTATAGATGAATACTTTTCAGTCCGTTTGGGACTATCAATCCAAATTCCAGTTTCAATAAGATTCGAAAGGTTTTTGATTCTGTACAATATAATACGATCCTAAAATAAAATATAAAAAAACAATTAAAAAATTACTTTTGGCCATTCTATAATGTAGGAATAAAAAAAGAAGTCATTATGTCTATTGTTAGATTCGTTGGAACTTTCAGTCTTTTCAAGTATTTCAGTTTCATTGTTAATTAAAGGTTCACCATTTTGCTTCTTTTTTTTCTTTTGTTTGTTGGAACCATATTTGAAAGAGTGCAAACTTGTGACTATGCCCATTAAGCATTGTGTGGTTAATACAACATCTACATTATCGATTAATTTCATTTGGCACAATTTGAACAATATATTCGGTTCTTGAAGTCGTTGTTTTAATATTTGAATAAAATCAAAAGTTTCATCGCATAAAATATTAAAATACATTTTTCCTAGGCCATGCTTTGCGACACCTTTTAATAGATGTAAATCATGGAGACCGGGGATCCACCAAAATGGCATATCATTTGCTGAATTGCACATTTTAATACGTTCTTCAAATTTTGGATTTTTTAAAATTTTACATCGAATACGATTGATTAATTGGCTACGATAAAATATTTTTAAGGCTTTTTCGACCGAAACTACCATATCAAATGGAGTATACAACTGGGAAAGTCCATCTGAACCTAATCCACTAGACAATGTATCATTTTCTAGAACATTATCCTTCTTTATTTCGAAATCACACTCTTTGGACTCAATCGAATCATGCACATTATCAATCTCATTCTTTTTTAATATAGTTGAACAGTATTCATAAAATTCTGTGAGGTGTTTGTTGAGAGATTCGTCATTTTTTCGGTCCAATTTGGCCATTTTTTTGAAATTTTCCCAATTTATTGATTCCAATTGTGAATTGGCGTCTTCGTTGTATTCTATACCGAAATTGTTGAGGTTTTTTAAAAAATCTGATTGTTCACGAACAGACCATTTCTTGTTGCACAAATTTCTATAGCGTTCTTTTTCCATCATAATTTCAACCATTTTCATTCTTCTTTCAATTCGCTTTGCCATCTTTTCATCATCAAGTTGACTTCGCCGCTGCCAACGCTGAAATCGTGTAATTAATCTTCGAAATTTAACAGTTAATTCAGCATCAGAAGGATAAGTGTATTTTTTTGTCAAACACGTCTGATCGTCAACCAAAATAGACTCGGTTTTAATTGGGCTACTAATTTTGGACGACTCGTCAATATCATAATCAATTGTATCTTCTTCATCACCAACGGAATCTTTGTCGGTATTATCAGAATCTTCATTATTCTTCAGACTGGTAGAAACTTGTTCCGTTGAACAAACTTTGCTGAAATACAATGTTTCGTCCAACAAAATATTTTTATAACTGTCAAATCCATGTTTATACACACCGATAAGCAATGACTTGTCACATTTTTCGCACCACCATGTAGGGTTTTCAGAATTTTTGGGATTTTCGTTAGGAGGAAAAAATAGCATTATTTCATCAGCATCTCTTCCATTCAGTATACTTTCCGTTTCACTACCCAATAGTTCCATTTTCAGATAATACATCAACCGTACCCTCAACAAAAATTTCTGTGAGTGTCTTTTTAAATGACGTTTGAAGCTATCATCCATTTTATACTGCTCGTCTTCATAAAATATAGCCTCCGTTAATTTTTCTGCGGCTTGCTGACTTTTTTTAGATTTTCTACCACGAGGTACAGGATTCAATAATCCATAATTGTAAGTATCATTATTTTTTGATTCAGATTTTTCACTTTCGACGTCATTGGATTGCTCATCGTTTGATTTATCGTTTACTAATTCGTACAAAAAAGATTTAATGTTTGTGTCCCCTACATAGTGCTTCAGAGCAAACATGACCATTGATTTTGCCTGTTTAATTAGACAGTCGAGTGTAAACTCCTCGAAAATAATGGGTAACTCTTTTACCAACATATCATATACGCGACTAAATTCACCCCATCCAAATTTCATCATCTTCTTTTCTATCCGAAAGAAATACTTTCTACTATAAATACAGCAACATGTTTTCATATCATAACCTGGAGTAACCACAACTCTTTGTTTAGAAGATATACCATGTTGACAAAGATGATTTGCAACTTGTTTAATTTTTGCATATGGTCGCCCAGGGCGTTTTCTGTCTTCTTTTGATTTATAACCTTCTTCATTAGATCCAGCTGAATTTTCAGAATCTTGATTTTCCATATATTTACTTGGCTTCATGTTGACTCGCTTAGATTTACGACGTGAGAGTTTCTTTTTTAATTTTTTAGTTTCCTTAGGATCTTTATAATCATCAGAATTTTCAGAATCGTCAAATTTTTGGTTTTGTTTACGACGACGAGGCGTCATCATTATTAAACTTTCTAATGGATCTTGCTGTATGAAATTTACTTTTTTAGACCATTTGTCCCAAAAATTTGGATCGTCAATATCAATATCGTTTCGATTGTATGATGCACTAAATGAAGCTTTAGAAAACGTTGATCCCACTTCACCGGAATCACCAACTTTTACAGTAGTGGTACGCCTTTCCAAAATGTGATCGATATCTTCTTCACAAAAAGTATCTTCAGATCCATCATCATCCATGACAGCTGCGTATGCGCCCTTTCTCAACAATTTTTCAACTTCCTTTCTAGACATGACGGGTTTTGAAGTGGAGTAGTCATTCGTACCTTCTGTATCATTTGTTACAGTAGAAGCTCTATTTAAAACAGCCCTATCGAGTCCCAGTTTGAGAGAAGCCTTATCAAACATTTCTCGCTCATACGTATTTCTTGTAATCAGTCTGTAAATTTTAACTGGCTTAGTTTGTCCAATTCTGTGACACCTTGCTTGAGCTTGTAAGTCGTTCTGAGGATTCCAATCAGAATCATAAATAATTACAGTATCAGCCGCAGTGAGATTAATACCCAACCCACCTGCACGAGTGCACAATAAGAATACAAATCTATCTGATTTTGGTCGATTAAATCGGTCAATAGACTCTTGTCGTTTATTACCATGAATTCTACCATCTAACCTTTCGTATAGATAACCTCTATTAATTAAATAATCCTCCAAAATATCTAAGACCCGTATCATTTGAGAAAAAATCAACACTCTATGATTGTTATTCTTCAATCTCGGTAAAAGTTTATCGATAAGCACCAATTTACCGCAAGATTTGACTACACAGTCATAAAACACGTTTGGGTTAGTTATTAATTCATGATTTTCCAATTTGGTTTTAGCGGTTGAGATTATTTTATCTTCAGCTCCTTTGATTAAAAATGGATGATTACAACATTTACGCAATTCCATCATTGTATTGACCAAAGATGGCAGAGCTCCTGAAGTCTGGTTAGTCAAAAAACTGAAATTACCTTCTAAAATAGCTCTATAGTATTTTTTTTGGATATTTGTAAGTTCAACTTCAATAATAGTTTCCTCTTTGGGAGCCAATGATTTTTCAACGTCTTCTTTTAACCGACGCAGCATCATGGGTTTTAGAATCACTTTTAACTTATTAACCTGTTCAATTGTTTTCAAATCACCAAAATCTCCGAGAAACATTGGTAAATGGTTAAACCTATCCGGTTCCAAAAAATTTAACAAACTAAAAAGTTCAGTAACGTTATTTTGAAGAGGTGTTCCAGTTAGTAAAATTTTGTGTTCAACAGAGAAAGCTTTGAGAGATATGAGTAAACGAGAATTTCTATTTTTTAACCTATGAGCTTCGTCTATTATTGCAGAACGCCAATAAATTTTTGCAAGAATGTCAATGTCACTAATTATAATTTCATATGTAGTGATCAGAACGTTCATTTTAAAAATATTTTCTAAAGGTACGTCGTTTTCTCTGTAAAAGAATTCATATTTTTGAATCATTTTTCTGTCTTCGCTTGTTCCGTGATAAACCACAGGATTAATATCAGTCCATTCTTGAAATTCTCGGTACCAATTGGATAAAGTGGAGAGTGGAACAATAATTAAAAATGGACCTCTTATTCCATAACAATAGAGTTCATTGATATGACCAATGGACTGAATAGTTTTTCCAAGACCCATTTCGTCCGCTAAAATACAAGGTTGTCGGTACACATAATTATAATTCAGCCAATTTACTCCTTCCACTTGATAGTTTCTCAACATGTTATCGTTTTTGTATTTTTTATCTAATTGAACTTTTCGCCACATGTATGTTTCGTTTATTGGAGGGGGTGGTCTTTTCATAATTTTTTTGGCCAATTCTTTGTCATTTCGTATCTTGTAAAATTCTTCAATCTTTTCTTTATCAACCTCTTCTGCAATTTCCCAAGTAGCAGCCATATAAGGTAGTGACAGCCATTTTACCAGGTAGTACAACTTTTTTTCTCCGTTGTTTCTGGGTTCATTGGGTTCCAGAGAATCAGATACATCCAAAATTCGATCAACAAGACAGTAGTTTGGGTTATAAAAAACACCAGCGTCTTGAATGCTCGAATCAAATAGATTTTCGCTTCTAAACGCTTTTTTCATTCTATACCGTTTAATTTTCTGTTTAATTCTGGAATCATACCCCATCAACTCCTCCTCTGTTTTCCATTCACAGTGCAAATATGAAAAATGGCGGTATTTTACCAAGTATTCAATATCGTTTATTTCTGTTTTAACCAAGTCTGAATATTCTGCCAATTTAAAACGTACATTTTCACGATCTCCCAAAACTTTTTCAATGTTCATGGTAGTATCGTACTCGATCGGGTCTTTTGGTATCACAGGTTCAGTCTTTTTTTCTGGATTATCTGGTTTTATTTTACATTTTACATAATCCTCTACTTTATTTACAATTTCAATAGGTTTAGCTTCCTTTTTCGGTCGTTTAGTTTCTGCAACAAAGTCGTCTTTTAAATACTCTGCATCATCATCCACATATCGCTTCCTACTAGTAGTTCTTGTAGATTTTCTTGTTGGGATATTTGACATGTCGAATGCACCATCACCCTTTAACGTAATTATTGATTTAGATTTTTCTTCTTCATATTCTTCAATTTCACTCATAATATCATCGGATGAGTTGTCATCGGTATAAATATTTTTTCGTTTTTTTTTATCACTTTTCTTTTTAACCACCTCTCCTTCTGCTATAACGTTGACATTTTTTTTTGTATATTTACGTTTAGCATAACTAGGTCTATTCTCTTTATATTTCATCATATTTTTAAAATTTTCATCGTCTGCATGAGCATACGCATTTTTACTTTCGTCAAAAATATTTGATCTTTTAATCGTATCTTCTATTACTTTATTGGTGGCTGACATTGTATGCCTTAATCTAGAATTTTTATCATACACTTTATACATTGGAGTCGACGTGTTGTTCTGATGATCTGTAGGTTTTACGAGTTGTTGTACAATAATTTGCTGTTTTGGCGGTAAACCATTGCCTTGAGGGGTTCTAATGATAACCACAGATTGCAATTTTCCAATTTGTTGGCCTTTTTTTTGTTGAGCTTCAGATATTGATTGAAGTATACTTTTTTGTTGGGCTTCCGGCAATTCACTCAAATTAAATCTCTGTTGTCCCGGCACCGGTACTGCTTTCTCCATTGGTCTATTTCCCTGATAATTCACCATCGGTCTTTGAATGTTTTGATTTATTACATTTCTATTTCCATTTTGTCGTATCATGTTTAGTATATTGCGTAATTGGTTAATTTTACGTTTTTTCGAATTAATTTCTTCACAATTTGGTTGAAAAGTGGGGTTTTTTTCAAGATTGTTGAGTTCTTGGTAACATACATTTAATTCTTTAATAATTGTATTAGGATCAGGCAACCTAGTTCTCACTATTTGACGTTGATATCTAATATTTGATACTGGCGGTTGTCGCATTTGATACGTCATGACATTTGACCTAGGTTGAATTTGACCGTCAACTGCAGGAAAATTATTATTAACATATTGATAGTTATGAATTCTAGGACTTCGAATGACCATCTGTGCATTATTCATCGGATAATTCATCATATGAGAATTGCGAGGTTGATTGTTAATGTTATCTGGGACGTTCTGAGGCTGATTTTGAATTCGTTGCGGTGTGATTGGAACAGAATACGTTTGGTTGACATTTTGAGGTGTATTTGGTATTTGTGGGATGTTAATTATATTTTGGTATATTCCGGAATTAGAATTTGTAACATATGCGTTTTGGTTCTGAAAAGTATTTGGCATATGACGTCTGTTATTAGAATAATATTGAGGCAATTGTGGTGATCTTTGCAAGCTTTCAATTAGCTTTGGGTGATTTCTAATGTTTGATTGTACCATTTGAATTTTTGGTAAATCTGGAGTTTGCGAAGTTTGAATATTTTCAGATTCTTTAGTATAACTAAGTATTCTTTTATCAGCAATTATTTGATTACTCTGAGTAGTAGATACTTTAACAGCACTTGCTTCATTAACAAGCATTTTCGCTGAAATTGTAGGCCTTGAAATCGGCATTAAATCATTTTTAGTCTTTTTTTTATATTGTCTGCGTTTAACCAAATCAAATGAGGAGTTATCACCGATAACATCTAAATGTAGAATGTATATAATAACTAGGCCCCAACATGCAATTAAATTAATTAACTACAAATAAGATAATACAATCCTAGAATTAAAAAAACTCAAATATAAATACCAATTAATAACGTCAATTCCTAACACTAAAAAATACAGTTTTTGCCATCATTGATCTACATCGATACGATTTATTTATCATTCTAGAATCGAAAATAGTGTTTCCCGACCTTTTTAATGCTAGGAGTCCAACCTTTTAACAACACTTTTACTCTTATAAAATCCTCGGTCAACTTGAAAAAATTATTCAAAAACCTAAAGGTATTTTTTTAGACTGATATAACTTTACAATCAAAAAAGAAGATTATTAATTAAGTCATTATTCAGATTCTAAAATCTATCAATTTCTAATAAATTTAAAATCAAAAGTTTTTATTGTCGAAAGTCGAGTTAATTATAATATTTATTTTATAGAATTAATGATATCATTTAATTTGACTATTCTTACAGATTTTCTTAATATTAGGTATAACACATAAGAATCCTTTGCAAACATAAAATTTTATGGCTGTGTTTTTATTAGGTGTGTGCACAATACCAATACCAATATTCTTGATACAATTTTTCAAAAAACAAACAATTGATGTTGGGGTAATAATAACATAATGAAACAGTTTTTTGAAAAGTATAATGTTAAAAGATTAGTTTTAGTAAAACTGTTATATAAGTAAAAACTAAATATATACCAAATATCAAGATATATCAATCATGTCTAGCAATGATAATTAATTAAAAATTTCATTTTTTTGAAATTCATGAAAATCCGCTTCTTAATAGCGATGTATGTATTTATTATTTTCATGAGTCAACTTGAAATATTTTTAAAAGAAAGTTTTTTAGTACCAACATTTGAGATTTCATCTTTAGTATTGGATGCATGATGAGAAGCATATTTTTATTGTTCAGTTGAGAAAAATCATATGAAATTGTTTTG
>LWCA01000538.1:0-24051 GCA_001642005.1 Intoshia linei | reverse complement strand
TAGAAGTTTTAATTATAGTTATAAAAACGACATTACTTTGTGAATGACCTAATAGTAAAAATTGTAGGATTTAGTCAAAAATGGTTGGATTTTAGTAAAAATGGTTGAGAGTAAGAATATTCAAATTTACATCATATTAAAATATAAACTAAAACTTTTAAAACGATTTTTCAAAATAAGTTAAGTTATTTTGTATATAAATTTTAACAATTAATTTTAAATTTTACAATTTACATTTTACATTTTATTGCAATTTAACCTTAAATTTAAAGGTTTAAAGATAGTAACAGATACACACACAATTTATTCAATTTTAAATAAATAAAATATATAAACACCAAAAGAAGAAAATACATTGTCTACATTTCATCAAGCCTCAAAGTTTGTTTACTAAATTTAAATTCACCAAATAAAAGTATTGTTTTATTATTATTATGATTATATATTTTTATCGTTTTTTATCGTTTTCGAATATCAATGTATTTTTTTGTCAAAATTTAATATGCGCACCAAATTTTTATGTATTTCAAAGTGCACCCTAAAGTAATAAAGCTTATGAAACATTGATGTATGAAATAGTCTCATACAGTTTTTGTCAAAGTGAACGGTAGTTGTCCCAAAACATAATTTAAAATAAAGCTCAGATTAGAATTAAATGTTTTTAATATTGTTAATAAATATTGTAGATATTGGCTTATTTGTAATATGAAGTGGTATGCATGTGGTGTGTCACGACGTACAACACTCTGATAAACACTGCATTAAATGATAATTTAAAAACATCCATTACGGAAAACTAGCAGGACCGTTGATGTATGTGCTACAAGCGAGTAGTTGGAGTTACAATCATAAGAAATCTACTATTTTTATTTATTTGCACTATTAGATTTATACACTTCATATGCAGTAGTTGAAAAATATAGAAATGCTAGCAAATTTCAAATGTTACCACACGTAGGACCGTGAAGACTAGGGGGACTAGAATCCATATATAGTGGCGAATATAAGATTTTCAGCCAGGGGGGTAAATAATTATTAGGGTAACCTCATTTAATATATTTAAATTTGAATTTTTATATACATATATATTTCTTTATCTGTAATAATTTATATTTTTTTCTAATTTTCATTTAACTAAATTTTTCAACAACTGCATCAAAATCGACATTTTCGGCAAGTTCTCTTTCGATTTCAACAACGTTAATTCCGATAATTTAACTTAAACTGCTGTTAAACTCCGATTAAAAATTAATATACATAAAACGTAAACAATGATAACAAGCATAATTCAATAAACGCAATTTTATGGGTCCTAGAAAAATTTTTTAATTTTAGGGCACATTTGTCACTCCAGGGGGAACCTACCATACTTGAGGGCACCGAAAAAGAAAAATAGACCAAAAAAATTGTTTTTAGAAAGGAAGCTCAACATGCAAAGTCAAATCAAAATATTGTTATTATTAGCAAAAAATTTGTTTCATTTCAAAAATTGTGTAAATTATTCTTATTTCTCAACTACAGTTTGTAAAACATACTTTAATTTAAAATTTTCATAATACAATGCATAATATACAATAGATGGTACATTACATTGTTTATTACAACATGTATAAAATTAATTAAAAAATAATTAAAAGAGGTCAATGAAGATTAAATCATGACAATTACAAAGGATTTTTTAATACGTGCATAATTATTGATGGATAATTAACCTTGAATTTAAATTTTTTTATTTTATTATGTTATTTAATTTTGTATCCTAAATTAAAAAAAATTGATTCTATTCATATAAATATTTTTTTAACTGACATTCATAACGAATGTATTGTAAATAAATAATACCGACAATCGATTAGAACCTATAAAATTTGATTTTTCCAATTTATTAACTTGTTTAATATTTTTCTAAAAGATATTTTTAATAATTAACATGAAATAAAATATAATTATAAAAATCAATCAAAAAAAATTCCAAAAATTATTGTTGAATTGATAAAATGATAAATAATAAAATTTACGCGTATATTCAAGTCAATATATTCATTTTCAAACGTCATCAACGAACTAAATAACACAGTTTTTATAATTCAATTAGACTTGATTTGAGTTAATGTTTGAATTAATTAACATGTAAATAAAATTAAATGAGAATAACAAATAAAAACAAATTTTGCCAATATGACAACAATTGCGCGCCAAAGCTATAAATATTATGCCAGGTAATATGATATGGTGAATTCACAATAAATTTGAATATCATATTAAATGTATACATTAAAGTTATTGATGGTAATTCAATTAAAAAGTTATAATATTATACATAATTATTGAATATATTGCATATGTTATGAGGAAATTAATATGGTACATATATTTAAGTATTTTTTTGTGTATTTATCATTTAAAATTTTGATCAATTTATCAAAATTGTAAATTTAACATTCACGTTGCAGATGAATTAATTAAGCATATGGCGTCTACATTGTATGTATTGACTACGTCTCTATAGCTGTACATTGAATACTTGCGCGCAAAATTTTTATCTGAAACAGGTAATATTATGTCTCGATGTTTAATTTTTGATGATAATAGAATTTTATTATTTATTTTTTTATAAGTTAACATTGAATTAAGTTATAATTAATTGGAAATTTAAAACTTAAATTAATGATACTTTCAATTGCATAGTATGAAGGATTTCAAAGATGACTGTTGTGGATCGTAAAATGACTGAATGGTAATTTTATTGATATGATAAATTATATATTTTACGATTCTGTCTGGGATTAATTTACTGAAAATTTGTAAATTAAAGCGTAAATTTTAATGCACAAAAATTTACCATTTGTAGGTATTTATAATGTATATATAAATAGTATAATGTACTCCGTTAAAAAAATTATAAAATTTATTAGAAATGGTAAATGTAATGATAACATGAAAACATCAAATCCATCAATTAAATTCTCAACAACATTTCATTATAAAATTTAATTAAATTTGTACTTTTGAAAGGCAGATGTCGGTGTCAATTGCCTTTTGAAAATTTCAAGTACCATATTCTAGTATACAGAGTTTAATACCATTTATTACAATTTTGTATTTTTACTTATTTTAGTCTAATATTGACGAATTGCAATTTATTTTTCACGCTTATTTGATGTTGTTGAAATTTAAATTGAATTGGTTCATTTTTCAAAGAAGACATCAGTTTGTTTTAGACATTTAAATCTCTAATGTGTCGTTTGTAGTTATGTCTTTATTCTTTCTAAAAGTTATTTAAATTTTAGAATGCATATTGTGTATTGAATTTATCAATTTTTATAAATTTTTTATGTTTCACAAAAAGTTATTTTAGAAATGGCTCTTAATAACATTTTTATTTTTTTTTATTTTTAAATTATATATATATTAATTTCGGAAATAATTTCGCTGATTCTAGTTATGTTTGAATCAAAATGGAGTTTGGGATAAAATTGAATCGCAAATTTTAATTTTGACAATTTTGTTTCTAAATTTTTTTGGTTAAATCCATATATTTTTCGTTATAAATATTTTACGATATTTTACAATATTTGGAAATTTTGTTTACACCAGGGATCGGTAGCCTTTTGCATTTTGTGGTTACTTTTTACATCAAAAAATTCTACGGCGCCGTTTTATTAGTATAATATCAAATGAGGATTAATTTCGATAAATTTATCATTCGCATAATGCATTATCGCATTTACTTAATTTACATTAATGTAACAATAAAAAGATAAGGTCATTTAAATTTAAAAATAAATAATTTACATATTTACTCCAAAATACATAGGGCCACCAAAATTATTTTTTTGCCACTGGTTTCAGAGTCCTGGTTTACACCGTATATACTTCTATTCACTAGTTATATATAATTATATATAGCAGCGTTTCCCAAATCCCAAAAAATTTTTACCAATAAGAAGTCAATTTATTACGTTTTTTATCAATTTTATTTAATGATAACTAGTAATAACGCTTTAATGGCCCGCGATACATGTTATAATTTATTACCGGTCTCCCGTGAAAAAAGTATGGTAATACAGTGTACCTGGTATATAGTATGTCAATTTCAGAAATCTCGAAAATTCTAAATGATTTTAATATTATGTAGTTGAGTAACAATTATAATTATTATTAATTGATTATAACTACAGATTATACTAATCTCAATTTAATATGTAATAAATCAGCTTTATTGAGAGGCATAATTTTGGGTTTAAGTTCAATTCACTATTTCTGATTCTATCACTCATATTAGCCGTAAATATCATTTGTGAATGAGATACAATCACAATAAATATAATAACATTTGTTACATAATATATTAACGATAATGATGCTTTTGAATGCCAATCAATTATTAATAGAATAGAATTCCGAGAAACTAAAAATTTTCCATGATATTAATAAATGATACTTATCATTTTTGTTCATTTGTCCATTAATGAAAATTGTTATCAAGATTCTGTCAAAATCCAACAATATATTATTATAACACTTTATATATATTTTTTATACACATTTAGGTGTCCCATGGGTTGTTATATAAAATATCCTTAGGGTTTAAAATGATAGTATCTCTAAAGTAATATGTATTTTAAAATATTTTTGACCAATTCCCAACGGTTCAATTAGCTTGGCCATTTATAGTTTTCCTATATGTTTACTATTATATAGTCAATGACAAAAATATTTCCTTTTCTGACGTAAAGTTTGATTGATGCTCCTAAGATTCAGAATACTGCCATGAACGATAGAATAATTCAAAATTTGTAAATACAACGACAGTATGACCGCTTTGGTTGCAAAAGCTGATGATAAATGTAAAGGATATGATACAATATAATATAATCTTGGATTTATTGATAAAGCACCGGCTTTTAATTATATATCAGTGCGCGCGTTACATAAATATAGTATTATATAAAAGAACTTTTATCAAATCAGAAATTGAAAAAATTATATTCCTAAACAAGTAATATGTGAATGATTATAATAAATTCACACAGTAAATATTATTATTTTCATCACACATGGGCAGTATCCATGGTACCTTCAATATTCATTGAAATTTATTCATATCCTGGAACTATCATTTTTTTATATTTAATAACTAATATAGTTATGGAATTTCAAAAATATGATTATTTATTTTTTATGAAACACTTTAATACACATGTATAATTACATTGTACACTTCGTTGCAAAAGTTTACATATACTACCATTTTTGATGAAGCAAGTATAATAATGCTTTAAATTTATTTTTATAACGATAAAGATATATAAAAATTAACGTAAATTGTAATAAAATGGACATTAGGGTGTCAAATTTTTTTTGATTTTAAGCATTGATATAAAAAAATGTTAATATATACATATGTACTATAGCTTTGATGGCAGCCAACTAAAACTAGGTGTGTTAAATTTAATACTATTTTCAGAAATTTTCAATTTCAGAAAAAAAAGAGGTGGGCGAGGAAATCGGTAAATATGAACCAATTAGAAGTTTACTTCCAGGGAAAAAAATGTACAAGATATCATGTATGCTCTTATTATGCTGGATACAAATGCATTTACTTCATCAAAAAGTAGGGTGAATGTAGACTTTTGCAATATAATGTACAGTATAAATAACAAATGCTGTTCGTGAACTGCAATATGACTATTTTCTATCTAATTTATATAAACACGCTTGTCATACAACAAACAAAAATTGCGCAATGACATTCTAAAATAACTAAAATGCAATGAAAAATTTGAATAGCTAATTTAAAAAAAATTTATCACCCGAGGCGTATTTCAAAAGTAAATGATATTTGTCACATTTGCCTATTTTTACGTTGTCAAATCTTTCATAAAATAATGATATGCAAATTGAAAGAAGTACCACGTGTATTTTAGCTAGTTAAGTTTTTAAGATGTTAACATTTAATTTATGCATAAAATCTTTCATGAACTGATATTTTTTGGTTAACGGGATTAAAAGATGAAAAAATTATGTATATAAATTATAAATTTTCATTAATAGATAGATAATAGTATATATTGTTAAAATTTTATTAATGGTTGTACGAATTTAGTCAATATGACAAATCAAAATAATATAGTAATTAATACAGTTGAATTATTGACATACATGATTAAAGGAATATTTAAAATTATCAATCGAGAAATGCGGTATATTACGCAATATTAAAATTTTTATGATAGCATTTTTCCTATATTATTCTACATGACATGTAATATAATTGAAATAGAGGGTTGTTCTGTTTGACCTTGATATACTAAGCCCACAGCGATAGCTAAAATATACTAAAACATACGCTTCGTTAAGAATGAATGTAGGGATGCCAATTATCATTTAAAAGGTGTTTTCATCAACCGTTGCATAGAGGGTTGTCCTGTTTGTCCTTGATATACTAATATTACCTTTATATATTAAAAACAATACATTGTATTGTTTTTTCTAAAATTAATAAAAAGGATTGAATAGTGGTCAACAAACATCAAAATGTTTTTAAACTTTTTAAAGTTAAAATTTGTTTGGTGAATAAACTGTTACACTCCAAATCAGTGTTTTTTAACCTTTTTTACTTCATTGTGCTCTTGTAAATTACATAAAAAATTAGGGCGCACCTTAAATTTTGATAGCAAACTCACTTTGATATTCGAAATGTGCAAAGATTAAAAACGATAAAAATATAATATCGTAATACTATCAATCGTAACATTAAAAAAATACTTTTATTTGGTGAACTAAAATTTACTAAAGAACATTTGATACATGATGAAATATATTGATATTTTGGTGTTTATCATATTATTAAATATAATTACATTATTCAATAGTACATTAAATAATGTTCATAAAAGAATTTTCAAAGTAAAAATTTGAAACTACAATTATAATTTATAAAATTTTTTAAAATAAAAAAAAAACTTTATTATAAAATAAGCTCAAATATATTTTCGGCGCACCTTGATACTATTCATGAAACACCAATGAGCCGCGGCGCATGAGTTAAAAATCACTGCTCCAAATAGTGGCCGAGAAATTGATAACTTTTTAAATAATTTTGAAATAAAGATTTATTTCTAAATCCTAAAAAAAAGCGATGGAAAAGGTTGCCGACCCCTGCTCTAAGATGACACTGTAATGGATAACTTTAAGTGTTGTTAAAGAAAAAAATTTTTTTTCCTTTAACGGTCATCCTTAGAATAACAAATGTAATTCTAAATCAAAAAAAAACAACAATTTATAATTATAATTACCGATTTAGTCAAAAATCAGTCAATTTCTATATCTCCTAACCCTTCTATAACTCATCTGTGCGACTGAGTAAGATTAACTTTGTCATCAACGAATATTCAAAAATTAATAATTTTCCCAGTACCAAATCCAGTCTTAGCCGTCCAAAATAGATTACCGTCGATTGATATTATATTAACCGTAAAATTAAATTATAAAAATAAAATAAATCGATCTGATATTACATGATATGTAGAATATCTAAAATATGACAGACGATTATGACTAATTAGTGATTATAAGTCTCACTCTAATCAGATTATGTAAAATATAAACAAATTATCAAAAATACATACAAAAAAAAAGTATTGTAAATATTAAAATTAAAAACAAAAATATAAAAAAAACCAAAATTAAAAAAAATGTATTTATTTTCATCAATATTAAAATATTTGAGCATTGAAAGTGTGAATGGAATATATAATGTGACATTCATAAATGATATCGATAAAAATTTATGGCTACTACGTATAATCATAATATGTAGACTTTTTGGAGACAAATTTGAAATGGAGCTAAATTTTAATTAATTGAGGCGTGGTATCAACTTTTACCACATTTAGTGCATCAAATTCTTATAGCGCTGATGTTTGCGCGCATACTAGTAAAAAATAAACAATAAACGGTGAGCGGCAAATTTTATATTTCAATGTTTCACTCAATGAATGTTTGATCCAATATGAAATTTGATAGCAAATTATTCACATGTTGATTATTATAATTTATTAATTTTCATCATTTGTAATTTTAACCAGTAATTAGTACTCTGAAGTGAAAATGAATAAATTGAAAAAAACTGAAAAATTGAGGAAATGGAAGAAACTAAAAAACATAAACTATTCTCTAATATGCAACTACTGTAATAATGTGTACCGGGAACCTGTAAACTTACCATGCGGTCACACTATATGCAAATGTTGTATAAGTAACTACAAGTATTTGAATAAATACAATGATGAAATTTCACAAAGATATGAAAGACTCAATATAAATCCTGCAGACACGTGGCTAGACAAGGATATTCAATCAAATGATGGCGATTCGGGTTTATCCGGAGTAAATAACAGAGATAAATATTTATATCCCGATGCGATAAAAACATTTGACGTTAAATCAATCGATAATTCGTATATAGACAACAAAAATTGTCTATTATTCAATGAAAATTCAGTTTGCCCTTTTTGTTTTGAGGCAATTGATGGCTCAATTGATTTGTTAAGTGTGGATGAAAATTTAATTCAAATTATTAAACAATATTCCGTTTCAAATGCAAATGATAAGTCGGACACTGAGTCCATTTTTAAGCAATTGATTCCACAGTTTAGTTCAAAATTCAAAAATATAGATCAATGTCAAATTTGCTTACAGCACGATGCAAACCAATTTTGTACTTCATGCAAAATTTCTTATTGTTTAACCTGTAAAAACCAATATCACCCTCAGCAAGGTCTTTTAAAGTTACACAATTTTATTTCTTGTGAATTAACTTATCGATCGTTCAATAACACGTATTCTAATTCTCAAGGTATATTTTTTATTTCATTTTGTGTATTACATTATTTTTATTGTAATTATTCAGGATTATGTGTCTCGAGTAATTTATGTGCGTGATTTTACTTTTAATTTTAATCAATAGTTGAAGTACTTTCACTATAAAAAGTTAATTGTGTAATTTAGTCATTTAAATGTATTCAAATTGATTTGATTTAAAATTTAAAAATGTTATTAAATTAATAAAATCAATTTATATTTAATCAGGGTTGTTCTTACTTTTTTTATAAACATGGTTTATTTGATTTGGTTAGTTGATTTTACTACAAAATATGCAATAAAAATATACAGCAGCGTTGTCCCACCGGTGGTCCGCGAAGATTATGGATACAATTTTAAAAAACTATTAAAAATGTATTAAAAATATCTTATTTATTTCGGATAAATAATACATTGAGATTCCTCAATCGTTGATAACCAATATGCTAAATTTTAGTATAAGTTACATGTACCGGCGCGTAAAATATTTTTACAATTTCAACGCTCCAAAGAAGTAATTAGCAACTAAAAAATGATATCCTTACTTATATAATATGCTTTGCAATATTGGTTTCTGTTTGTGTTACCGTTTATTTCAATAACTACCAGTCTTAGAATTTATAAAGTCCACATTTCAATTACAGTTTTTTCCGGGGTGGTAGCAGAATAAATTTCAACCTCCCAAACTCACATCTTACGGGTCAAAAAGCCCCATTGTCCTTTTTTTTAAAAATCAAACGAGTTCGAGAATTAAAAAAATATATCTTCAGGGCAAAAATGGTAGAATAAAAATGTGCCCTCGACAGAGCTAGGTGCTGTTTGTACGTAGTACATAGCAATGAACCTAGTTTTCTTTATAATATTTTTGGAAAATAATAGTGTCATCCATAAATTAAAATACATTTTTGATCTTTGGGATGCGATAACTTGACCACTTTATTAATATACTATAAATCGGTCGTTCTCAAAATTAAAAAATTTCTAAATCACTTTTTATTTACAATCTCTAAAAACTTTGGTGAATAATCTTCTTAAGAGGTTTCAGTAGTGAAAATGCACTTTGTTGAGGTAGCAATTTATTATAATGCATATGATTTAAAGAACTTATCTCAGAATTTATATTATATTAAAATTTTGGGTTAATTTTATATTTTTAAATTATAGAAATTATTGTAATTATTCAATATTTTGTATTAACATATGGCTATACGGAGTTTGAATGCTTTTCAGAGTAAATAGATTGAAACGTGGTTGATCTCGACAAAATATTTTTTATTTCATCTTCGATTTTGATAATTTCTCATTTTTCTTTTATTCGGTAGTTAAGCTGATAACAAAATATAGACTTTGAAAAGTTTATAAAAAATAACCATCAATGTCCATTTACTTTTACTTAAAAAATACATTTATATTATAAAAAACTCACGGCACACTTATAAAACGGTCATCGCTTTATTTAATTAGCGACAGACTATTGATATCTATGATTCCTGGTACTTGAATTACTAGATAAAATAAAAATAATCCGCATTATCTAGGTTTAATCGGAGTGAACTCTATTTTTCATCAAAGACATTTCAAAGATTATCAAATTCTTTTTTCGATAAAACTTAAAAATTATAAAAAGCCTATAAAACTTTTCCAATTTTTTGATTACATACGAATTCAGATAATCCGATTAATAGAAAAATAATAATTAATAATTCATCTTAATGACATAATTTAATATTAATATCATTCCATTTCCTTTTATCAAAAATTTAATAAAATGGATATAAGAATAGAAAATCAATAATTCATTGATAAAATAATGGATCTATTATTTCAACACTGGGAAAGGATTTGTCTACTTTTTATTTAGATTTTATGTGTCTATTTTTTAATTATATATTATACTCGGTTGATTGTTAATTACTACGTACAAACAGCACTTAACTTTGCTGAGGGCACATTTTTATTATACCAAAAAAATAAATTCACGTTGAAAATCTAACTTAAAAATCTTACTATTCACTATTATCAATCCTTTAAAAGAGTGGTTCCCAAACTTGTTTAAGGTGGAACCGTCATATCACATTACTTTTTACTATAAAGTGAATTATTCCATCTTAATTTTGTTTGTTAAAATTTGCGTAAAGAATTTTAAAAACAATTTATCTCAATTTTTTAATTTATTAGACAGAATGTGTATAATATTAAAAATAAAGTAAAAACAGTCCAATTTTAAAAATTGTCATAAATAGCATAAATTCCATAAAAAATTAAAATTATAAAAAGCCATTTTATTATTTTCAATGTGATGATATCTATTCAGTACCAATTTAATAAATACTTAAAAATACCAATTATGTAGCAATAATTAACGGAATCTTCATTTATAAACATATTTCAGGCGAATTTTACCAATATTGCAAAAGATTGTAATAAATATAAAAATGATAATAACAAAGTTGTATTACTTAGTAATCGTTGTTGTAGTTTTAATTTAAATTTTAAACAAAATGTTTTGAAAATGAGAATTTGAGATTGAAAAATTGCGAAAGAATGAATTATATAGATTTTCACCCATATTTTTTTATTGGAAATGTGTAGACGTATAATGCCCATTTTTTTAGAAATTGTAGGGTCAATATTTACATTTTCAATTTTTGAATTTAATCGAAATATTTGAAAAATATTGGTTGATAATATATTAAAAATTATGTTTCACCGGGACTGCGTAGATTTCTGGGGTTGGAATTTTGTATTTATATCGACTGGAATAAGCTCTATCAGAATAATCTTTTTTTTTTAATTTAAATTGATGATTTAACTTCGTTTGATTTTCAAAAAAAAGGATAATTGAGCTTATTAACCCGTAAGATGTGAGTTTGAGAGGTTAAAATTTATTTTGCCAACACCCCCGGAAAAACTGTATTTGAAATTTTTTTCAAATTTGGCGTTGATTTAATAAATATTATAATATCGCTTCGCTTAAAATGCCGCATCAGCCATGTTAATAGCCAAAGCTTTTGACATTGTAGTTGAATTTCCATTTTTTAGTAATAAATAATGTAATATTTAGTATGCAATGGATAATTATCTATATTTAACCCTTAGACTCCAAAGTACTCAAAATTTTCGATAAAATCAAAACTACACGGATTTGAGTACTCAATGAGTACTACTCATATATTTTAATAATAACAAAATTACTTAGATATTAGTAATGGGCTTGTTGTAAATGTATTTTATTATTTAATATGAATTTTGCAGCTCACCATTTTAAGTTTTATGGCTCATATTTGAAATTAATTTTTATTTCTTTACTAATAAGATACTAATAAATTATTATTATAATTATAAGTTAGTAATAACTTATATTAAATTTTCTTTTTAAATTAAAATTAGACTCTAACCCTTAGAGTCTAAGGGTTGATATTATAATATGCACTTAGAAAAATAATAATTTAAAATTTTTGTCTGACCCTAGACTTTGCACTTGACTACTACATATTTTGTATGCTGTGTAATGTAAGATATCAATTTAAAATTTTATTAGACATGAAAATGTAATATCCAACAATTCATTTCAATTATTCAACTATTATTTTAACTCAATAACTGTATACAGTACAAATATTAATAACTATTTATCGAAACAAAAATGATGTAATTGCATTACTAAAAAATTTGTAAAAATAGAAAGAATATAGGCTAATTTTTAACACAACGAAAATAATCAATAATAATTTAATTATAGTAACTAAATTAGTTTGAAAATTTGAAACTGAAAATTTGGCCTATTGTTGAAATTTTAGAATACTTGTACAGTACTGTATATCATTAAATGGTCATGATTGCTTCATTCTAAAATAAGAAAAATTATTATTAATGATAATGTACATTATAAATCCCACTTTTCACCTAAACAAAAATCTTGAAATTTCGGTTTTATTTTCTTTTTTTTAAATTTATTAACAAATCAATTTAATATACATCAAAAATTGGTTATTTTTGTTATTGAAGACTAAAAAAATATCTTTAGAATCTGTTGAAGTGGAATCAAATTTAGTATCAAATGAATCTGGAATATTTAATTCAGAGAGCAGTTTTAATCTGTGCACCCTTCACAATGAAAATGTTGATCCAAATTTATATTGTCAGGATTGTGGTTACTTTATATGTGATTCCTGTATTTTAAATCTAAATCACAAAAAGCACAACGTTCAAAATGTCGATATAGCGTATATATTAGAAAAGGTAACATTTTAATTTACAAATCAAGATACATTAATGCAGTAGTTTTTAACGGGTGTATAATTTTGT
Source organism: Intoshia linei (assembly GCA_001642005.1). NCBI lineage: Eukaryota > Metazoa > Orthonectida > Rhopaluridae > Intoshia > Intoshia linei. The sequence goes on along the minus strand of LWCA01000538.1, from coordinate 10,875 downwards.
ATAATGGTGTTTAGTTTCTGTTTTGAAAAAATTGTTATGGTATGTTATATAATAATTATATTATAATTATACATCATGTATTAATTTTATATTTTACATAAATTTCAGAGTAATATTTGGTTGTTAAATTTTCAGTGTATGATTTCGTTAATTTGATGTATAAAAATGCATTGAAAAAAATAAACCAATATATAAATCATTTAATAATAAGTATGTAAATTAATTTACTCATTAATGAAATAATATAAAAATTAGAAAATTTATTATAAACTATAAAATAAATGAGAAAGTTGTGCGGTTTCGTTAATACTAATTTATAAAACACAATTTAATAAAATTTGAAAAGTTCACTACACATCTAGAATTCACCTGACGACACACCCATTGTGAATCACTCCTTACACGAATGTACATTGTACATTGTAATTTTAAATCTTAACCAAAAGTTTTTGGTCAACATGTTCAATGAAATTCATCACATTAATTATATCAATATTTTTTATAAAATTATATATAAATTATTAAATTGACAAATTAGTTTATCTATTTGATATTTACCGACTATAAATTGAAATTGTATATCTAGAAACACATTAAAAAATTATTAACTCATTTGTCGGAAAAAGCGAAAGATGTATCTCAATTGAATCATAACGTTGATGATAGATTACACGAATTTGAGGTATATTAATTATGAATTTTTATTTTTGATTTGTCATGTTTTAATGGGTTTAAAGTTTAAACATATATACATTACATAATAAATTATATAAAGTTTTTAATGTTATGTTTAACAGTCTGTCACTATATCTTGTCTTTATTATTAGTTTGTGATTGATTAGAATCATAATAGGACTTTAGTCATTAATGATTAACTTATTATTATAATTGATACAACGATTTTTCTGGTAAATAGAAGTAATCGCAAACCAAACATTCAGATTATAATAGTTAATATATTAATAGATTATAATAGATTATTATTATTATTATTTATTTATTATTATTAGTTAATAGATTATAATATTAATAAATTATAATTTTGATTTTAATTAGGAAGAATGTGCAAAAACTGAAAAATGTTGGTCAAATTTTGGAAATATAATTATACAAAGCATTGAAGGAAAATTTAAAGAATTGAAGAGTAAACTGAATAATCATTTTGAAAAAATTTACCTGAAAAATAAATACAACAATGAAAAATCTTCTAGCCAAATTGATAATGTTAAGGAAAAACTTAAAAATTGCATTTATAATTTAAAAAATCAATCTAAATTTGAATTTATGCTGGTATGCTGATTTATATGCACTATAAATGTTAGGGCTTTTCAAATAAAATAAAAAATTTTTCAATTATTGAAATTATTAACAAATGCAAATAAATTTCATCCCATATAAAAAGTTTAATTCTGTATAAGGGATAATATCCCAGAGATATGTGTGTAGAAATGTCATTTCATTTAATCCTTCATTTTGTTATTTAATTATTTTTATAATTTTAATGTCAACAATTTTTCTGGTAAATTTTTATACGTATTCATGCTAGTTCATGAATAAATAGGGTCTATCTGTTGGTAGGGGTTTTATAAATTTTATCTGCATTACTCCTATGGATAGTGGTACTGAAAAATGCATCTAAATATATGATGAATCTTTGTGAGTATACTAATTAAATTGAAATTATTTAGGAATCAAAAACGCGAAATTGTGAAATCATAAAATTAATAAGTAATTTGGATAAATGCTTTGTCCGTTATAATCGTGGTGAAACTGACGAAATTTACAATACATTATATTCTAATTTGATTCCATGCATTAAAGAAATTAATGAATCCATTAACATAGCTTCCTGCGCTATGGACAAAATATCAAATAAATTTGGTAATTGATGATTCTACATTCTACTCTATTTCCTGGAGTTGTAATATGTACAAATACATGTATGTAAATCAGGATCGTGGAGAGGGAAGTTAGGGACCCTATGTCCCGGACCTACAATCATAAGGACCTAATTTTTTAATAGGTAATGTTGGAAATTTTATTAAGTATATTAAAATTTCGATAACCAATTCGATTTCCAGCGGTTCTTTTGAATTTTTGGATAATAAACGATCGAGTGAGCATTGTATATACAAAAAAATTTATAAGGGGCCTACAATTTCCATCTGACCGGCCCTACTGCTCGCTCTCCATGACCCTGATATAAATGCAAAAATATTGTAAAGTTATTAATATTAATTATATGCTAATTCCTATATTTTAATGTAATAATTAATAATGAATTTAATATACTAATATGTAAATAAATATACGTAAAATGTACAATGTATTTCTATAAACTATTAATGATGTATGCAATTTATAATGTAAATCTAAAATCCAATTAGAAAACGATGCAATCATCAAAATTACCGACTATTCCACTTCAAAAAATTCAATCAATATTTCTTGGAAAATGGCAAATATTATTGAAAATATTGATTTTAAAATAATTTGTAATCCTATATATGCAATTAAAAATGACACCAACTTAAAAGTGAAAGTATATTTTTATTATCCATTAAAAATTTAAAATTATATAGAATTCATTCATAACAAGTAATTATTTTTTAAAAATTGATCAATTGGATTTTAATCAAGTTTATTCAATTGTCATTTGTACCATTAATAATGATCACAAATCGGATATTATTTATTTTTTTACACCTCCGGGTAATTATTTCACTTTTATAATTTAGAAGTAACATTTATCATAACACATGGCCGTACGGTTTCATCCCTGATATAAATCCTTACTTATATAATATGCTATGTAATATTTGTTTGTGTGTGTTACCGTTTATTTCAATAATTACCAGTCTTAGAATTTTATAAATTTCACATTTCAATCACAGTTTTTCCGGCAATGTTAGCAAAATAAATTTCAACCTCCCAAAATCACATCTTACGGGTAAAAAAGCCCAATTGCCTTTTATTTGAAAATCAAACAAGTTGGAGAATTTAAAAAAATATATACTCTGATACGGATTTTAAAATCATAAATATTTATGTAATGTTTAACCACAATATATTTAATAAATTAAATTAAATTTATTAAATATAGAGACCCCAATTTATTAAAAAATACTTCAGATTTATATTTTAAGAAACAGTTTATAAATTTTGAAGTGTGGGAATTCAAATAGCTACAAAGAAAATAGTTTAAATAATCATAATTCTGGTAATTATTCAATTTAAAATATATTTTACAATGTTTATCATATAATATTTACATAAAAACTGTTTCAAATGATAATATTAAAACCTTTCTATTAAGTGAATATTTAAAAAAGAAAGTAGGAAATCTTTGATTTTCTCTTATTAATTTGTAATTAATTAAGTCAGTTTTTGTAAAAAAAATAAAAGTTACTAGAAACCTACATATTATCTTTTAATGCCTTTATTAATACTCAATGAAATAAGACTAAGTCTCCAACCGACAATATGCCCTGTCTTCTAAAAAGGGGCCCTAAAATCTTTTTATCGCTTCGCTCTTTAAAACTTTGAAAATTTAAAGGGCCTCCGGCCCTTTGCTTAGTTCAGAGTCACGAAGTAGCTTAAGATGGCTCTGACTACAAGTGTAGTAGATGTTTCACACTTTATCGTTTTATTTGTTTTTTTTTTAATAAAAAGTTTTGTTTATTTAAATTATTTTGCTTATTTTTGTTATGTTGTATTATTATTGTTGTTATATTATGTTTAAAATCAATTGAAATTTATATAAAAAATATTGAAAAAAATTAATTATCATCAAATTTGATATTAGATGCTTTAGTTTTGAGCAGTGTTTCCCAACCTTTTTTACATATTGTATCATATTAGTTGGTTTCATCATTAGTTAAAGGAATGCATTAACTAGGAAGTGAGGCTTGATAAGCATATCGACTAACATTTTGTAAACTAAATGGAATTTCATGATTATATAAAGCAATCTGATTCAATAAACAAAGTGAAAAGAGGGGGTATTTTAGAATCGCATGTCATAGTTGGTAAAAGTGAATTTTTATTAAAAATGGTTAGATTTAAGTATTTCTATTTTTTTTGTAGACCTATATAAATAGCAACATCATTCAATTATTTTGAAAATTTTGAATGGTGCGTATATGAATGTTAATGGATTAACATTTAATATTTTTAACTGAAATTTTAGAATCAACATTCACGCATACATTGACAAAGAATGTAAATTACAATTCAAATCTTCGAACAATTTCATTTGATAATAATGCAGTTGTGTCTTGTAACGTTTGCTTTACTAATGGTTCACATAATTGGATGTACAGAATGAATGAATACAAAGATGATAAAATTTGTATGGGCGTACAAGAAATAATTGAAGGTTACTTTTAAAAACATTGATTTAGAAATAGAGATAATGTGCAAACTTTGTCATAAAAAAATATTTATCTGAAAAAAGGAAATATTTAAAAATTTAATATACAGTGCATTCCAACAATATGGTGATATTGAATCTCTTCGGAGCTCAATTAAATTTATGTAAAATGGCGGCTTCGTTTTTCCAAATTATATATATAATATATTCTTGAATATCATAAAATTTTTGTGTGTTAAATTTAAAATATTTGAGCCTTAGAGAGGTCGTTAGGGGCTATGAATAGTTTGTGGATAAATGTGGAAAATTTTTTAAAGGCCTATTTTCTTTTTCTGGGTGGCTTGAGGCCACTGATCTCGATCTGATAGAGTTGGTACACCCCTAATCATTAGAGACTAATTTTTTTAATAACTAATTTTAATTTTTCATTTGTCTGTAAATTAGAGTGAAAACTTTTAACACCTCACTTGAAATAAATAAATACACGTTCGAGTAAATTCAACAATAAATTTTTGAGTTAATTATTGGGAATAACCTTTTATTCCAATTTTTATTTTATTTTTTTAAATCTTTTAATTTTAATTTAACAAAAAACTTAATATCCCGTGAATTGACTTGAAATGATAAAAATGTTGTTTTTCAATTGAATTGGTCTTTTCTCTGAAAATATACTATTCTGAACCACTTAAATCGGGTCGCGTTTCGCGATCCTGTTTCATCTTAATTTGTATTTTCCCGTCTCTAATCTTTAATGTGTGTATATTTTAGATGAAATCCTAACGTTTACGTATTGCATGCTATTGGAATGCAATGAAATAAAAATCATGGACAAGCAATTGTGTGTAATGAAAAAAGGTGTAAATATAAAAAAAGACTGCACGCTTGGCATCCATTTGAATATAAAAAGAAAATTTATTGAATTTTATGTCAACACACTTTTTATTTGTAATTTATTAATCCCTCAAAGTTCCTTTACACCAATTATATCTGCTAAATTTTCTACTTTAACTCTTATTCCTGGAATTTCTCATTTAGAGTAAATAATGTAAAATAAATAAATTTGAAGACAGTACACCTCTAATGTTGAATTATTTATTCTGTTGTTATTAATTACCATAATTTAAAATGTAGCTTGTTAAATATTTATTATTTAAATTTAACTTACGTGAATTCAAAATCAAAGAAATTTATTAGTGCTTCTAATTAGTGCTTTTAGTGGTATCATGAAGTTATTTCTTGAATTCGAGAAATAGTAAGTAATGCATATTATATCATGACAGAAAAAATATTATTGATGATAATTGCATTAGTTATTAGCATAATCATTTATTAGATTCAAAAATTAGATTAGATTTTGTATGGGTTCTTATAATTTTTATTAACCTCACTAATTTGGTGTTGTCTGTACTACAAAATAGATACTAATTATAGTCTACAATTTGTAGATTGAATTTTTCATGATTACATATCATATATATTTTTATATTTCACGAGCAATGACAATCGCTGGTTCTAAAAAATTCATTCTAATAATCATTATAATTATAATTAAAGCAAATTAATGGAGGATAATATGGTAATATGCGTTTTTGACTTTGAAATTTAACATCATGATAAAACAGTGACTAGACAAAATTGTTTTAGAATTTGTGTTTGATAACATTAGTGTACGTTTATTTTTGTAAATAATAGGTAACATTGACAATTAATTGTATTTATTTGTATTCATTTAATTTTATATATTGAAATTGGGCAGAACTGTAACCAAAATTAATCAAATGGACCTTATATAATTTTTAATTTTACTAGATACGTAAATTATTTACGGTAAATGTATGTGATATAAAGTAAACCACTCTGAGAATCAACCCTTTAAAGTTTAAAGGATTGCTAATAGGGAGTAGTATTCATTGAATAGTAGCATTTTTAAGCAAGATTCTTTTTATATAGGGCAATTCCAGCTGGCACGGGTCTGGGCAGATCTAGTTGCTGTTTTTACGAATTACATAAAATGCAAGTTAGTGTACAATGTATAGTAAAATAAGTATTTTTACAAAATTACATAATCGAAAAATATCTATTTAAACATTGGATAAGCAAATAAGTTAAAGTTAACATAAATATCAGAAAATTTTAACCTGCACCTGTAAATTTTTATTTCTTATTAATCTTACGACCTAATGGTACTTTTTAAATCTTACTTCTTAATGGTATTGGCTATATTGGAATCAAATGTCATATCAGGTATTTTTGGTTATATTTATTTTCGTATACCAAGCTGTTGCGCATATAATGTCAATTTGAAAATATACAACTTTAATTTGGAACATTAGTTGTTTTGAATAAAATAAAAGGTTTCTCCTCTCATACTAATCTATCTCTCTCACCCATTTCTGTGGTCGAGATCTGGGTCTATCCATGTCCTTCAATATCCAGTATTTTCACTTTTTTAAAAAATTTGACAGGTAAGTAATCCGAACTGAATGAATAAAGTAGCTTTGCGGCTGAATTGATAGAAAGGTTTTGCCCCCTGTAGTATAGGTACTACCTACTTATTATAGTAATATTGAATCGATTTAAATGAAAAAAAAACACATTGGTTGACACCATTTCACTTTTAATCACTAACTAAATTTTCTATCACCATCGATCATTTAAAAAAAATTCTTATTATGATTTAATGAGAATTCCATGATAATAAAGAAGCATAAATTTAAGAAAAAAAATTAACCCTTCCAATTATTTGTAAAACTTTCATTTAATTAATATTAAACCATTTAATTACGATTTTTTTTGAACCAAACTTTCAAGAGGGGTTTTTAAGATTAATAGAAAACAAAATAATTGATTAGTTATCAATGATTTCTGTGTCAAATATCGTGTTTCCAGTTATAAATTTTATATTTAATAAATTGAATTAATTATTTTTAATCTTAATAATATATCCTGCCTTGTTACGTTAATCTGTACTGTATACTGTACGACTTATCCATAAAACCTTTATTTATATTTTAGTTAAATGTTGGGTTTTAAAAATTTTTTTTTGAAACAAACATTCAATCTTAAAATAAAATTTTAAAAATCAAATCTTGGTAGACGACATTTATTAATCACTTAGTACTTTCTAGTTTTACTATAAATTCGTACTGATGGTCAGTGACTATTGGTCATCCCATTTTAATTGGGTGTCTACTTAAATCCAAGCATTTATATTTATATCCAAGCATTTTTACTTAAATCCGACCATTTTTACTAAAAATCAAAATTTACCAACCCCTTAGGGAAAATTTCTGTTTTACCAAACTTAAAGAAAAAATCGACTGTTACGAATCCTAAAATCAAAAAATCCTTTTTACCAACATCTTTAGGAAAAATATCAATTTACCAACCCTTTATGGAAAATCGAGTTTTAGTACGGTAACATTCGATTTTTGCTTTAAGGTTGGGTAAAACAGGAATTTTCCCTAAGAGTTAGTAAATTTTGATTTTTGGTAAAAATGGTTGGGTTTAAGATTATTCTCATTTTAATTCATAAATTTAAAAAATACTAGTTGAAAATACATATTCAAAATAATTTTTGACCAGGAATATGTAAACTGTCAGGTTTAAAATTTTTCTAATGATTAGCTGAAATAATATACCAGAATAATCTTTTTTAATTTTTAAAACCATTATTTTATATATTTAATGTGCGAAACTTTAATGTAAAGAAATAATTCAAAAAAAAAGAAGTAAATGGTAAAATTCTGAGTTGACCTTGAACGTGTCATTTTGAGATTGATTTTTTTTGTGTATATTAACTGGAAAAAGCCGTATTAGTTGTAATTGTTTTATTATATTTTTCAGTTTTAATAAAAATGGTATGGTGTGAGGTTAAAAGGTTAATAAAAGAGTAAGGTGCCAAATTTATCTTAATTTTTGTGGCTTTTTTATTTTTGAAATTTCTGAGATAATCAGTTTTCGTAATAAATGGTTCACATTCGACAAAGATACATTTTCAACAAATTTTATTTTAAATATTTTTTATAAGTAAAAATTGGAATTTTTCCAATAAAAATACAGTTCCAATATTTAACCATTAGATAAAATCTTGATTTGCTAAAAATATTTATATTAGGTACGGAGATAAAATATTCTTGGCCATCTGAAAAGTTTAATATTTTAAACTCGATAAATTATTGCAATAACGATACATATAAATGGTCAAAGAGTAGTTTAAATTTGGATGACAAGTATAGCATAGGTATAGATAAATCTCAATCCATATCAAAAAATTCCACGTACAGCAAAGTACTACATTTCTGTAATTTAAGAAACGACTATTATTCTAATATACATAAGCCTCACCATTGTATGTTCAAAAAACTAAAAATATGTCCAGAAAATACCGATGAAAGCTCAATTCATTGGTATCCATACAAGAAAAATACTAAAGACTCTGATGTGGGTAATCTAATAGTTATAATTTTAAATCATTATTTATTTAATGTCTACACAATGAGTAGCAAATGTAATCTAATGGTATCAATTTAGCGTCAAACTCAGATCGAAATTACAATTCAGAAGGAGTTAAATTGGAATTTTGTTGTCCAAAAATCGGAGAAACAGATATTGTACTTCCAAATAACGATGAGTTTTATACTATTCTACAAGGTAGTACATGTTCAAAAGTGTCATATCCGAGTATTTATGTATCTGTAACATATTTAAAAATTAAAGTCACAAGTAAAAAGTTGATTAAATTCAACGTTGCGACAAAGGGCAAAAATTTACCCTATTTCAAATATGGGAATGGATATTTAATTATAGGCCTCTGTCACTACGAAAAGGCCAATTCAGGTAATTATGAACACTTTATACGATACAATTTATTTTTCTAGATGAATCATCATCAACTTTAGAATCAAAACTCTATAAAATAAATAACAATCACGGCATCTACATTATGTTGACTATGTCATTATTGATCGTTATGAGTTTCATCATCATAATGTTATGCATGATATATAGGTAAATTTCATTTTAAATTAAAAATGTAATTATAATTTTAGCGGATACAAAAAACGAAAACTAAGATCTAATAGTATACAACTCATATCTTGTGATGAATGCACTTATGAAGAAAATATCAGCTATTCTTCAATCACGAGTGTAGTTCCGACTCCTTTATTAGATATTTCCTTAAATTAAAAAACGTTCACTAAGTACAATTAAAATTGAGAAATAATATATAAGTACGTAGTAATCAGCAAATTTAATCCTTGACATGAAGATGTTTAAAAATCCAAATACGACGACCTACTATAAGTGTTTACCGATCCAACGAGTTTAAATCAACCAACGCTGTACCTAAAACATGAGTTTTAAATTACCACTTAACAAATAAACATTATTCTAAAATATATTTATATACAGTGAACATAATAACATTCATGATGATGTTCGCAAAATAAAAATATTGCATCCCTTTCCTGTCGTAGTAAACTTATAATTATCTATAAACCCCAAATTACCTTTTTTTGTAAAAATTAAAAAAGTCTTAGACAACTAAAAATAATAAGTTAAATTTAAAATGTCAACTCAAAAATCTTATAAAGGTGGATAAAGTTATATGACATTATAATTCGTTTACAAAATTTTTTAATGGCCCATTTTTCATTTTTGAAGTGGCGACGGGTTTGGTAGGTTCGATTCCCGAATTCCGATCGAACTAAATTAAATCGTTATAGATTAAATTTAACACACGTGAAAATTATTTACGTTATTCAGTAAAATTTCAGTTCATTTTGATTAAATTATGTTTACGTTTGTAATTTTGTCACATTTTAAACTTTATTGATTTGTAATATCGTCCAGAAATTATATTAAATTAAATATAAGATTTATATTGTAAATATCTTAGTATCTAAAACATTACAACGTTCACTAATAATAATAATAAATGATCGATACAATTCTAATTTTAATTCTAAGGGTTAATATTATTGTTAAAAAAGGTTATCTTCATTTAATTTAAAATTTTTCTAAATTTAAATTTTATATCATTGATAATTATCATATCCTCTTCCAGGGGTTGCTATATTTTTTAACACGCAAGCCTAATTTCAATTAAAAAAACGAGTCAATATAAAATGTGAGTTCTCAATAATTTTACCAAGGTACATAATGTAATGTATATAATAATGTTTCGCTATATAATTTTTCATGTTCTTCGTTTAATTTATTAATCGTTAAAATAAACCCTACCTCCTAATTAGTAAACGAGTTAATAGAATGTACACTGCGTTTTAAGTTATTATTCAAACATTAATAATTTAAAAAGTAGTCATTTAATTCTATTTATTTTTTTATTATAATTTAATCATTCACTATATACAACTTTATGGTAACAAAAAAAATTAAAAAGAGCATTCTATTGAACATTTTATATTTTTGGGTTATTTTTAGTATGCCAAATTATTATGCTAATCAAAATTTAGGATAATTATGGGTAAATCAACATC
>LWCA01000260.1:0-35768 GCA_001642005.1 Intoshia linei | reverse complement strand
TAATTTTTTTTCACAGAAATTTAGAGGTAGATATTCCATAACGATCCATTCCACTCATTTCTTGTCATTACTCATTTTTAATTCTACATATTTTAATATACTTTCTGAATTCATTTCTAGAGCTAATTTTTTGTTATTTGGATGTGAAACGCTCAAATGAGTTTCTAAATTACTGTATCCGGTACCAGGTTTTTTTGCGCATTTTTTTACACAGCTTACAAACCCACATATTTTCATACTTTGGGTCTTTGTTCAAGTTAACATAGGCTTCAAAAAATTTCATTGAAAAGTGGATTTTTGAGTGATAATATATTTTAAAGTTTGGTATATAATATTTAGTATATAAGTAAGTAAGTTTAGTTATCTTCTTCATTAGTTAACTAATAAAACTTTAATAATAACTGTTGAAATATTTTAAATTATTGCTCCAATATATTTTTTGTCAAAAATAAATTATTGCAATAAATTTATTACAATTATTGCTAATGCAATAATTTATTGATTACCACTGATTATCATAAATTTAAATTTAAACAAATTATATCTTCAGAGCCAAAACCCCAAATTACCCATCTTTTTTTAATAAAAACAGCCCTATTTTAAAAAAATTACAGGTGGTACAGTTGTATCCTGTTAACACACACAAAAAATTCCATTCCGAATAAATGACGACTTCACGGTCAAAAAAGCATTTTAGTATTCAATTATTTTTTTTTTAAAATATTTTATTAAAACAAAAAATGTGAAATAATTAACAGTCCGAAAATTTAAATAAAAGATTATTCTGATAGAGCTTATACCAGTTGATATAAATACAACCTGAGAGTTCAACCTGAGAAATCATTAATAATTATTTTTAGATATGAAGTCGAAAATGACCGATATCAACATGTTTGCGTAAAAAATGTCTGTTTGCATAAAATATTTTATCCGATTTTTCAAATTAAATTTGAAAATTATTTGGAATATTATTCAATTAGAAATGTATCAACATGTTGTATATTAATTTTGTTTGCATTTTATTATTTGTATATTACAACACCGCTTTAATAAATTTTTAATTAAATTTTAGTAAATTATTATAGTAAACTAACATTTCAATATCTAATGAAGATTTCTGTTCATTGATCTTCCATAGATAAATATTTCTTTATATAATTCTGTAAAATTATATATAAAAGATACCCTACTCAGTACCGAACCTACAGTATCCGAAACCCCTCTTCAGGGTGCTCAACGAAATTTTTTTTAGAATGAGGGCCTAATTTTATCCCAACGAGGAATGTCAATAACCTTAATTTTAAACCAATCAGAATTTTCTGTTATTTAAAAAACAAAACTATGGCCAAGCTATTAATTCTTTGAACATCTTATCAATCATTGTAACTAAAGTAGCTTCAAAGTTAGAAAGGTATTAGTGATAAAATTAAAAAACTGTCCAATACAACAATGAATGGGATAATTCAAAATGTTTAGTCAGCTTATGCTCTCATAAAATTTTTAAAATTATAGGAATAATTAATAATTACATAAAATAGAATTTTCAACTATCTACTTTAAGTTGATCTAGATTTTAGATTTGTATCTGTACACAAATTAATTAGAAAGTTGTCAAGAAGGATAATTGATCAAACAAAGGTTTTCTCGCAACTGCATGTTGCAACCCAATAATTAAAATTGTAAAATTAATTTTTGTCACGAAAATTAAACAGATTATAAAATAACCATAGATTTAATTCCTAACAAACCGATAGTAATTAATGAAGAATGACGTGATATTGAAATTAAGACCCTTGGGGACATTAAGGAATGGTAAAATTCAATTAAATGAGGTTGAACCGATTAGCTACGATTCATTATTTTCGACTTCAGTTAAAATGAATGTAAAATATATGAAAAAACTTCCAATATTAAAATGGTATGCATTAATTATTAATATGGTACTCATACATTGATAATTAAACATTCAATTTAGTGAAAATAATGGGAAAATACGTCGAAAGGAAAAGGTTGAGAGAAACCCTAATGTTAGCTCACCACCTAAAGCCCAAAAACCTGAATCAAATGGTCAAAATTATCCTAAATGTGATTGTCAAAATATAATTAAAAAATATAAAATTTTAAAGGTAGTCTTAATTTATCCAGAGTAATGAAATTTTTAGGTTTCTGAGAAAAACCTTAAACAAGATTTAGAGTTTAGTCTATCCAAAATTAAATCTTTACAAGAAACTAATGATTCAAATTCAACTATCATCAATTCATTATATTTGGAAAATAATGATTTGAAAATGGTTTATTATATTATTACATCTTGTTAATATATCAGTCTTTAAATTTATGAAATATAACACGGTCCAACAAAATGAAAAAAATTTTCGCGCATCACCATTATTTTAGTTTCAAATTGTAGATATTTTATAATAATCTCGTAAATTAAAATTTATTTTGAAATTTATAACATCAACTTAAAAATAATTAATATTTACTAATTGATAATGAGAATACTATTTAGTCAATATTTATTTTTTTAATAGAGTTTATTGATGGGTTAAATTATTAGTTAAGGTTATCGAATACGTAGATGTCGAATATATGAAAAGTTACAGGTGAATCAAGTGAAAAAGCCGAAAACCCCTATCGAATCATGCAGAAACCAAACTTTTCGGATGCGCAATAAAAAAATTATTTTATCACTACAATTAAGAAATTGCATTCTAATGGATGACTAAGTTTCATTTTATTCCATAGCGTAATTATTGAAATATTTATATAAGATATACGAAAAAATTATTAAAAAAATGAAAATAAATTTATTTTTGATTAAAAGCACGCCAACAATTGGTGGTATTTTTCCCCGTGTTCATTGGAGTATGAACCACAGTTATTAGCAAAGGTTTCTGGGTGTGAAAATAGAAGGTGTATCTTTACAGTCATATAGCAATATAGCAACTTTAATATCGCAGCATATCATCCATTTGTGGTCATAGTATTTAATACAATGTAAAACCCTTTTAAATAAATCGTAAGTTTCCTTTATTCTTACTCCATACGCTAACGGGATGATTGGGTATTTTCGAACTGAGTCTTCAATATTGCTTTAAAGCTTTTTGTGGAACAGCCCATGAATAAATACCAATCATTACTGATATAATTTATTTTTAGTTCGTTTAACAATCCATTAAAATTAGATACATGCACAATATCCACATTTCTTTCGAAATATGATGCAAATTTATAATTTCTTTTTCGATGTGATGTGCTCAATACTTGGCCATCAGTAAGGTTTCTCTTTTTGAAAAAATCTATAAGAACTTTAGATTTATTTTTGGGTAATTTTAATTCTACAATCAAGCTATCTAAATCGCTTTGACATGGTTTTCTAGTGTCTAAGATACTGGAAGAAAATGATGCTACACTTCCTGAGAATGTTTACTAAATTTTACGTTTTCAGATTTTTTTTTAATTGGTTTTGTTGAAGATAGCATTTCAGGGTATTGTTTATATTTTGATTGATGTTGGAGATTCATATTGGATTCATTAATATAACAAAAATAATCCACGTGATCATGTCCGTGGTTTAAAAAATCTAGCTATACCTGATTTGGTTCTCCTGTAACAAGTCAGGCAGATAAACTTGGGCGTCCGCAAAGATTCAAAATTTTGGAAAATTTCATATATTATTTCATATGATGGTCTTCGATCTTGATTACATGCAAGATTAACTTTTTTTTTATTTTTTAATAACAGAATGCCACACATATTGCAAATATTACTTGAAACAAAATTACAAAAGTGCATCTTGGATAAATATGGATAAGATAATGGATGTGATATTAATTTGAATAAGTTTATTTGCAATGTTCACAGAAATTTAGCATAGTAACTGAATATTAATATAAATTATGGTCTAATTTTTAATCATCTATATCTCTTAATCCCTACGATCAAAATCCTACAAATTTTTAAATATTAAAATTAAAGTTTATAACATCACTACTATATATTTTTGTAATGTTGCATTTTTCAATGTTAAACAGTGCAATGTTTTTAAGATTGAAGGTTTGCTTATTTATTTGTTTTTCAGGTTTTAAATTAATTTACTGAGGATTTAAGCGTTCATGTGTAGATATAGACTTTTTCAATTGATATAAATTTTCATTTTCAAAAAACTTATTATAAGATAACTAGTTTGACTGTTATGTACTACGTACAAACAGCACGAGGACACATTTTTATTATACCCAAAAAATTGTCTTTGAATTGTCATTCAATGACATTGTACATAAATTATTTTATTTTGTATTGAAAATATTTTTATAAACATGGATTTTTAAATTCAATTTCAATGCTTTTTTAAAGTACGGGTTCACATTTGAAGGAGTAAATAATCAACATAAACCAGTTTGTCTCTTTTGTGGTCCTCAGCTAGCTAAGTAAAGTTTGAAACCTGTCAAATTGAAAAGGCACATTGAATAAAACATCCATCTTTGAGCCTTTTACGTATAAAAACTAAAAATTACACATCCTATTTTAAAAATAAAATGAAATCTAGAATTTTTTAAATCATAAATATTGAAAATTTCAAATTCATAAACTTATCTCTTCATGGTCAAAACCACAAATTATCCATCCTAACTTATATAAAAGTTAAGGTTTGTGCATCTGCATGTCTACAAAGCAGCAAAGCTAGTGATAATATAAAATTTGCATTAATAATAATAATTATTGTTATTATCTGATGAAGTAAAATTTTGATGTCGTGTCCCAAAATTTTTACATAATTAAAATGGGGTCGCGCGTGAAAAAAGATTAACAAGCGCTGTTATACATTACTTATGTCATATGTCTATATTTTAGGTTAAACAAGATTTATGTCAAACGCTCGATGTAGAAATTAAAACTAATACCAGTTTAAAAGAAGCCATGTCTAAATTACAATTAGAAAGTGAAAATTATCAAAAAATAATTCTACAAAAAGAAGAAAATTATAAAAATTTGAAAAATTCGGTTTTTATATTTTACTAGGTTAACTGTAAAAATAAATTCACGCTGAAAATCTAATTTAAAAATCTTACAATTCACTATTCTCAATCCTTAAATTTAAATTTTTTGAAATTCTAGGGTTGTTTTCATTAAAAAAAGAAAAGTAATTTGTGGTTTTGGCTTTGAAAATATAATTTTTTTAAATTTAAATTTATGATAATGTTTATGATTTTAAAATCCGTATCAGTGTATATATTTTTTTAAATTCTCCAACTTGTTTGATTTTCAATAAGAAGGACAATTGGGGTTTTTGACCCGTAAGATGTGAGTTTAGGAGGTTTAAATTTATCTTATTATACGTCCCGGAAAAAACTGTAATTGAAATGTGGACTTTATAAAATTCTAAGGCTGGTAGTTATTTCAATAAAGTGGAACACACACACAAACAAAAATAGCGTAGTATATTATATAAGAACTATACGCGTCAGATGTTTGGACGGATTCTTTTGTCATCAAATAAAAAAATTTATGATCTTATACTCTACAAATTATTACTTTTAATGTAAAAATTTTTTCACTGTATCCAAGATCATATTCGCAACTAACAATTTTTTTAATGTTAATTATTTAAAATATATTAAAATGTTGTCCTTACCTATGCAAAATATAAGTTGTTAAAAATGTGTATCTGCTTGTGTGTAACAATTTATTTAAAAAACAAAAATTTTATGTTGGTTTTTTCCGGCTCAAAAGTAAGATAAATTTTAAACTCAGAATAACATCTCCACATACAAAAACTCAAATTTTCAGGGTTGATTTTGTATTTGGGGGGGAGTCGAATGTGACCGAGTACACAATGATCAGAACCATGAATTATAATTATTTACATAATGGAACTAATTATTTTAACATTCTACTGATATCTAATCATACAATTTTATCAAGTTCGTACATTAGTAATTGATTTTTTAGTTTGACAGTCAATATGAAGATATTAAAAGAATACATGACGGTGAAATTGAAAAATATCAAAAACTAGTTGATCAAATGAAATTTCGAATTGCAGACGCTCTTAAAAAAAAATCATGGTTATATATTTGATATTGTAAATATTATACAGTACAATGATATAATATAAATATAATGTACAGTATACATTTTATATTGTTAATAATAATAAAAATTGAAGTCATTTATAAATAATATAATGAAACAATACTGAATTTTGTAGGGAAAGACAAAAACAAATTCATACCCTAATGACGGAAATCAAAAGATGTTATGAAATAATAAAAAATTATTCAAGAGATAAACATATATATCAAAAAAATTGAAATTGGAATATAAAAAAACATCATGTTAATAAGTTTTGTACCATTAAAACATTTAGTGAATAATGTAGGTTAAAAAATTGTATTAATCCATTAATCAGTTTTTATTTTCTTGTTTATTTTTATTTATTACTAGCTTCAATGTTATGTAATTCGTACAAACATCATCCTAGTTCTGCCGTGAGCGGATATTTTTATTTTACCACAAAAATAAATTCAATTAGAAAATTTAACTTAAAAATACTACTACTCACTATTATCAATCCTTTAAAGAAGTGGTTCCCAAATTTGTTACACGTGGATCCGTCATATCACATTACTTTTTACTTTAAAGTGAATTATTTCACGTTAAATTTATTTTATTAATATTTGTTTAAATAATTTTTAAAAAAAATGTTATCCCATTTTTTAAATTTATTAGACAATATGTGTATATAATATTAAAAATAAAGTAAAAACAGTATAATCCTAAAAAATGTCATAAATAGCATAAATTCCAGAAAAAATAAAATTGTAAAAACCTTTTTGTCATTTTCAATTTGATCATATATATTCATTACTAATTTAATAAATAATTAAAAATACCAATTATGTATTAATAATTAACGGAATCAGCACTTAAGAAACATATTTCAGATGAATTTTACCAATATTACAAAGCATTGCAATAAATATAAAAATGATAATAACAAAATTGTATTACTTTAAGTAATACAGAAGTGTAGTTGTAGCTTTAATTTAAATTTTAAATAAAATGTTTTGAAAATGAAAATTTAAAAATTGCAAATAAAATTACAAGATTTTAATCTTGATTCGGATCGTGTTGAAGGATTTATTATATTTCGTGTTTCATACAAAAAAATTTTCGTTTCGTTCGTACATATCACCTCAACACGATCCAATGCAAAACTCTAATTCATACTGAAAATAAATATTAATTTGACCTTAATAGAGGTGACAACAGTCAGATTTGAGTATATTACAGTCAGAATGTGAATATAAAGTCAGATTTGATTAATTCAGCATCAAAGTGAATAGATTATTATAAACTAGTTAAAATCTAACAATTCTTTCATGATAAAATTAATAACGCAGTCGATTTCGAAGCAGTCAAATATATGCATTTAAGTTAATTACAGTAGTTCCTTGCTACAGTTAACACAATTTTCCGTTGAATCAGTATTACAAAAATTTATAAGGATGGCAAATGTTGCAAAAATGCGCATTGCAAACGCTAACAGGGTTATTAAAGGTTTGCTAAATTTTTAACACTCACTCTTCGAGTTCATGCATTATAACAAATGTCAAATTTAAATGTTATTAACCCATTAATCGGAATATATTCCGATTATTGCAAACGATTTTTCGAATAATCGAAATTCACTCCTTATTCGTTGCCAATGATGACATTTGATAGGTTTTAATCGTATATTATTTAAAGAGGTTAAGAAAGTTGCAAACACTAATGAAAATAATATTAGTTAATGGAATAAATTACAAGAAAGTAAGGCTCGATATGCATGGAGACTGACATGGCTGATCTAACAATCATCTAACAATAATAACATTTCTGTAACAATACATGGCTCAAATGAATATCCTATCCTAACTTATATAATATTCTACGCGATTTTTGTTTGTGTGTGTGTCTGTGTGTTACGCTTTATTGAAATAACTACCAGTCTTAGAATTTTATAAAGTCCACATTTCAATTACTGTTTTTTCCGCGTATAATAAGATAAATTTCAACCTCCCAATTTCACATCTTAAGGGTCAAAAACCGTATAATAAGATAAATTTCAACCTCCCAATTTCACATCTTACGGGTCAAAAACTTTATTGAAATAACTACCACTCTTAGAATTTTTTAAAGACCACGTTTCAATTACAGTTTTTTTCGGGGCATATAATAAATAAATTTCAACCTCCCAAACTCACATCTTACGGGTCAAAAACCCCAATTGTCCCTCTTTTTGAAAATCAAACTCCAATTGGAGATGACATTGGAGATCAAGCTCCAACAAAATAAAATCCAAAATCCAATAATTCGATAAAACTTGAAAGATATGTGGGTATTTTCAACTTTATCATCCTCGCTTTCAAAAATTTCGTCAGTATCAGGATTGTCCCAAAAATTATTATTCATATCCTATCTCAAGTTTAAAACCATTAGTGTTCAAATTAGTGTCAATCGTAGAAAATTTTGTAAAATGCGCACTTTTATAAGTAATGAACATATAGTTATTGCAATTATCACATCAAATGCAAAGTAATGTGTTATAAACCCATCCACTTTAAATGGTATCAATCCTGGCAAAAATGTGATTATAAATTTTGTTGGTAGCCAAATAACAATTATTGTTGCCATTCCATTCAAAAACATACTTTTAAATGTACACCGTATTTAAGATTTCCATCCTAGTTAATACCACTCTTTGACACTCGCAGCTTTAAATTTAGCAATCATGGATAAAGCACTTTCTTTACAAATAAGCTTCATGTATATAATGAAAGAATTAAAATAAACAATCCAAGAACATCCCACAATAAAACGAGAAAACAAAAATAACATTGGTGCTTGATTATATTCTACAAACCGAATAGATAATTTTGTATTCATCAATTTTAAACTACAAATATCTATCCAAAAGCCAATTAAAGCTGAATTGGAGTTGGAGAATTAAAAAATATATACGCTGATGCAGATTTTAAAATCATAAACATGATCATATATTTAAATTTATAAAAAATATCTTCAGGAGCCAAAACCACAAATTACCCTTCTTTTTTTAATGAAAACAGCCCTAGAATTTAAAAAAATGTACAGGTGGTACAGTTGTATCCTGTTGACACACATAAAAAAATTCAATCCGATAAGTGACGACTTCACGGTCAAAAAAAGCATTTAATTTTCATATATTTTTTTCCGAAATATTTTATTAAAACAAAAAATGTGAAATAATTAATGGTCTGAAAATAAAAAAAAAATCTGATAGAGCTTATTCCAGTTGATATAAATACAAAATTTTAACCCCATAAAATCTACGCATTCCCGGTGAAAAATAATTTTTAATATATTATTAACCAATATTTTTCAAATAAATCAATTAAAATAAAAATTGAAAATGTAAATATTGATCCTACAATTTCAAAAAAAATGTGAATTGTACGTCTACACATTTCCAATAAAGAAATACGGTGAAAATCTATATAATTCATTCCTTCGCAATTTTTAAATTTAAAATTCTCATTTTCAAAACATTTTGATTAAAAATTAAATTATTATTAAAAGTTAGATTTTCAACATTAATTTATTTTTTTATAAAAATCTGCCCTAGGCAGAGATAGGTGCTGTTTGTACGTAGTACATAACAGTCAAGCTAGTAGCTCTATAAAATCGACGTCAAGTAAGGGATAAATAATGTGATAATTAACGCGGTTCCCAAATAGGGGTCTACAGAGTGTTTGAGCTTTATGTGATATTTTAGAATATTTTTTCAAAAATCAACAAAATGATAATTATTAAAATTTCTAGTTTAGGTATCTATTCCGAACTTTTTTCATGTGAGCTATTAAAATTAACATTATAAAGCTGTGGTGTTCACAATGGTGTCAAAAAATATCATAATGGGTGAAACCCAATGGGTATCATCATAAAAAATAAAGCTATGATATGAAAATACAACTTTATTTATACAGTAAGGCATCTCAATACCGCCATTTGGGTTTTCTATATTTATGGCGGTATTGAGAGTATAAAGTTATGATTACTATGCATGAATAGACAATCATATTAAAATAATGATAATATATATGTATACATAAAAATATACATATAGTATAAAATAAAATAATATACAATAAATGGCGGTATTGAAAGGATTGATAATTATTATGAATTATAATTTTAAATAGACAGTAGATAAATATTAGAGTAACATGCAACATATTACTTTCTTCGTACACAGTTGAATGTTCCCTCTTTATTATCATTTAAATATAAGATAGATTAAGATGACCAATGGTCATATCTCAATTAAATGTATCATGTAACTCATGTATAACATTGTCATGGATTATAACATAATAACGTATTCATTGCCTTACAGTGCGCAGTTAATAGAGTCCGGTAACTAGACTAGTTTCCCAATCACAATCAGTATTTGTGATGATTATGTCCAAATTGTGATAGTTCAATATCAACAAAAACAATATTTTCATTTTTATCAATCTGCCAAGTTTGTCTTTGCATTTTGCAACGGAATATTGAAATTGGAAACTGTAAGGTAATTTTATTTTCATTTAAAATTCATATTGGATTTCATGCATAAAACTTTATTGATCGATAACTAATTAATTAACCCATTAATTTAACATTAATTTGTTCAATTTAAACCAGTTTTGACATTTTTTTTATTTTGAATGTACATTTTAAATTATGAATAAATTATTCGACAATATCAATTATAATGATAATTTGCATGTTAGTATGACATTATTTATTATTTACATCTAAAAGTTTAACGTTAAAAAGTGCACAAAAGACTGAATATCAAATCCTTATTCATCCTTACTTTATGTAAAATAATGTAGCTAAAATTATATTTCTGTTTGTCTGTTACCATTCATTTATGAAATGAAGAGGCTTAAATTTTTAAAAACACCAATTTCTAATAGTTTTTCGAGAGTCATGTTGTATCGCAATTTTAATTTTTAGAAATTGAGTATTTCATCACCAAAACCACAAATTACCGGTCCGGTCCATTGTATAAGTTTGACAACCACTCCTTTAAATGATTGGTAATAGTGAATAGTATTATGTTTATATAATATTTTATTCTTGAATTTGTTTTTGTGGTATAATTAAAAAAGTTTTCTTCGGTGGATTAGTGGAGATTAGATATTGGTTAGTTATATAAAATTATTAACATGTAAATATACATTTTTTTGCTCGATTTTATTCTAATATGTTCATTTAGCTAATAATCATTTGATTACAATAGACGTTTCAACAAGTAAATTATTTTGAAAAATAATTGCAAGTTTATTCAAATGAGTCGCCAATTTTCTGTCGAAAATGGATTGGAGAACGGTTTTGTTAACCCTTTTGATTACACTGAAATTCCACGTAATGAATTTGACCCTGACACAATAATATCTAATCAAATCTACCAACATGACAGTGTTAGCAATTTATCACTAAATGAGTTATTGCAATTGACAACAAAAAAAAATCCAATATATCCTTCCATCTTACATTTTGTTCAAACAATCAACAATTTTTCTGCTCGAAAAAACGTTAAAAGCTATGAAGATTCTGGAATATGCACGTATCATGTAAACCCATACAGTATTCATTACCTCTACCCTGGAACAAAAAGATTACCCTTTCTATACGTTCAACTTTTGGCGTACATTTGCTCCAATATGGCTGTCCAAAAGAGACTTTCCGTTTTTATATATCAAATGGATTTTTGGTTTAGCAATGATAATCTTTCTACCGATAAATATTTACAATATAGTATGGATAAGGAGGGATTTGTAAGTATTATGTTGATAAAAAATTTTAAAAAGTTTGCAAGATTGAATGCTACAAGCGTGTTGATTCAGATTGCCGCATTACTTAGTTTGAAAGTGGAATTGTGTGATACTTTTTCGCACGTTAGAGCCAGTATTAATTATAAAACCCATTCAAAAGCTGCTCTAGGAAACCCTGAGTATGATTCGTCCTTTTTCCCGAGATTTAATATTTGCGCTCTCGCAAAAACACATTTACACAAATATACCTGCAATTCAAGCAAACCTCATGGTGTTTTGACTTTTATTAATCCTTATATTCCAAGTTTTAAAAATGAAATTAATAATTTATATAAAAATCTGACTCATAAACTCAACCGAAACTCTAGAAAATTTATTTACAAAATGCAAATCGTAATTTCTGACAAACGAGTGCCTTTATTAAATGAAAAGATTGTAAATAAATCTAAATCCATGTATGGATACATTCAACCGTCGGCAGTATCATGTGAAAAGATTATGAAAAGACACCCTCACAGATCACCTGACATTACCAAAATGCGTATTTATTACTTTATGTATGATAAAAATTTTCAATTTGATGCAACCATATCGTTGGAACGTTTGATGGGTTATGCGACTAATTCCAGTTTTAAAAGTTTTGAAAAAAGTTCATTTTATCGATTCTGTTCTCTATATTTGAGAAAAAACTTGAATATTAGCATTTACAACATTTTCAAAGAATTGGCACTCGTTGATTTAAAAATGAAACAAAGGTAATCATTATTGTAATATCTTTTTTATATTATTTTAGAGAAGGCATTGAATACCTCCATAGTTTTTATTTCCATTTTTTAAGAAATGAAGATAAAAATTTTCAACACCTTTTTTATATGTTACGAGAATGGTCAGAAATTGTTAATACTGATATCACTCAAGGTTTTTTATAATTTTTACAATTTTTATTTTAATTTTAGATAATTATTATTGTATGTTTTATGTCAAAAAATTTGAAAAACAACACAAATTGTTTATTATTCCTGAAATTCGAATTAAAATGAATAGTTATGTTGAACAAATAAATACAATTTAAAATTTTTTATATTTGTTAATAAATGATTTTTATGAACATTGTAGTTTAGTTTGTTTAGCATTATCAAGATGTGTTTTATATTTGTTAAACGTTCTAGTATTTCCTTATTTACTCTCTCCCAAATGCATTTATTGAAATTGATACCATGTCACTTTGGCTTGGTTGCTGTTCTTATGGTGTATATGATGGGTTTAGGCTAAACCAGTGTTTCCAAATCTTTTTTATGCTAGGACCCACTTTCACTCGTAAAAAAATGAAATATTTTCTATATAATTCTCTAATAATAACAATAAATTAATCTTAAGTTTTCATAATCCTATAAATTCGTAATATTTTCCAGGCCCCACCAAATTTCCATTGTACAACCAAAAATTTCGTCATTCCCATCACTGGGCTAAAAAATTGAGCACATTATTGACATATGAATTTTAATTTAACTTAAATAATTTTCATCTCATTTTTTTTAATTTTAATCCAATTTAATGGATGAATTCCTCTTAAAATTTTAAAATTTTGGGGTACCACTTAAAATCTAATGGACTAGAAAAATTACGAAAATATTACTACAAATTTACTTTTTTTATGCTTTTAGTAACTTTTTTTCAAATTTTTCCAGTTGGTGGCTGACGAATCTGCATTAGGAAATCGGCGGTTAAACCGAACTGTAACGGGGAAGAAATAATTATTTTTATATGCTAAAAAGTTGTAAATTTTCGATATTTTACTGGTGCCTGGAATCCAAAGTCTGGACTACCGGGTGTATATCTAGAGCCGTTTTAAGGCATGGGCAATATGGGCTGTAGCCCAGGGCAACTCATTAAAAAATGCCCAAATTAATAAAAGTACTTTACACTTATATCTTAAAAAAAGGCCTCAATCTATTAAAAAATACTTCACATTTATATCTTAAAAAACAATTTATAAGTTTTGAAGTGTGGCAATTCAAATAACTAAAAAGAAAATAATTTAAAGAATCAAAGTTCTGGTAAATATTCAAATTAAAATATATTCTACAATGTTCATCATATAATATTGACATAATAACTGTTTCAAATGATAATATTAAATCCGTTCTATTAAGTGAATATTCAAGAAAGAAAGTAGGAAATCTTTGATATCCCCTTATTAATTTTCAACAAAGGGGCTTCTAAAAAGGGGCCCTAAATTTTTTTTATCGCTTCGCTCAAAACTTTAAAAGGGCTCCGGTCCTATGCTTAGCCCAGGGCCACGAAGGGGCTTAAGACATCTCTGTGTATATTTAATATGTCATGCATATTAAATTATATTTTTATAATTTTGATACACATGTACAATAGAAAGACACTTCCATTGAAAATTTATCGATGAATAACGTTGAAACAATTGCGCTATCAATCCAAAGTGTAGTTTGATACATCAGCATTTGGTGCATTAATTAAATGTTTAATGTTTAATAATTTTAAAATAAATATCTTTACATAATTGAAATGTTTGTCGGGAATTTGTTGAACAATGTAATATCCTTTACATCATTCAATTCCCGTGCAGATGATGATTTTGCCGATAGATTATCTCACCGATACACTGTTGGATTTTTGATAGTTTTTAGTGGTATCGTGTCGACTACTCAATATGTTGGAAATCCGATACAATGCTGGTGTCCAGCTATTTTTACATCAAGTCATCAGGAATTTACAAATAAAATTTGTTGGATAAAAAATACCTATTACTTACCCCTACATGCCATAGCCGGCAGTAATTATCAATTCAAACGTATTTTCATTTTAACTGATCAATTTCATGTATTTTTAGTAAACATTGGATATTATCAATGGATACCAATTTTTCTATTAATACAATGCGTCATGTTTTATCTACCATGTTACATTTGGCGTAAAACTGCTGATCATTCGGGAATAAATATACCAAATCTTATTGAAGCTGCAGAATCAATACAGAATGCTTTGTATAGAGAAAGAAGGGATAAAACTATTGAATATGTCATTCGACACATTGATCATTTTCTAATTTATCAGCATAAACATGAAAGTAAATGTGGATTTACTTTATGTAAAATCCTTTTTAAACATTCAATAATTTTTCATAAGAAAAATGGCAATTATCTCATTTCCATATATATTTGCTCCAAGGTTTATTTTCATTTTCAATGCTAACTATCAAAGATAAACCTCAAAAATTCATAAATGTGACCAGAGTGGAATCTACCTAATTCGTGGCCACGGAAAATGAAACATAGGTCCCAAAAATAGTTTTGCAAACGATGCATAATATCATATAGCCCTAGACTAGAAATTATCCAACGTGGGGCCTTTGGCCCCTATGGAAATCTGAAAAAAAAATTAAACAATAATTAAAAAGATACATTTTTGTTGTTTAAATTATAAATATTAAGTGATAGAAGTGAAATAGAACAATACTATTTTGTATTCAAAATTGGCTCTCCTTCGTGCTAAATTGTCACTCATGAGTCATGAATAACCCCTGATAAAAAAGTGCAAACAATATTTAATATAGTAATTTTAAATTGGAAAACATTCAGCTGAACAACATTCATTTGAGTGATGTAATGTTAAGCGATACATCTTAGAGCGACATTATTATAGATTTTGATAATTAATCATATTATTTATTTTTTAATCAAATTTTTGTAAACCCTATTTTAAAAGATTTTAAAGATAATTTTGGGACAAAAATTTGGTATGGTTTTTATAGGAATTTATTAACCCAATTTTGAAATATTTTGAAGATAACTTAGGAAAAGGGTTGCCAATTGCGTTATTTTTCCCCTGACACTTCGGGTTTTCAAATTTGATTCAGGGCTCAGGGTTAAGTGATATTTTTCAGGGTAATTTAAATATTTCAATCAAAATCATCAGGTATCAGGTTAATCTTATAATAAAAATTGTGTGTAAACTGTTATTATTTTTTGAAAAAGAGACGTCAAAGTAAAAGAGGGCTCCCAAAAAATTTTTTAAATAACAAAAAAAAGAACATGCTTCACTGCGCTTTCGCCAAATTTTGAGATTTGCTCAAAAATTCGGGTTAAGGATAACTTAATGTTGTAACCCTATTTTGGGACCAAAATTTGGTAGGGTTTTTAAGGGAATTTTTTTCACCCTATTTTTATATATTTTAATGATAATTTTGGTCCAAGATTTAATAGGGTTTTAAGCCATTTTTTGACTTTTTCATAAAATTTTTTCATATAGAAATCCTCAAAAATTGCGTGAAAATAGCAATAATATGATAAATTAGTAAAATCGATGATTATGTCGCTCGAAAATGTATCGCTCTAACAATACACCGCTTTAATCAATATCGATTTGAGCAGATTTGATCAGAGCAGGGGTTCCCAAACTAATTTTGTTTACCGCCCCCTTTTTAGCAAATTATTTTTTTAATTTGAAACATGCCAGCTTGAAAAAAATTTTCTTTTTATTTTATTATTATTTTTTAAAATCGCCCCCTGGTGCACGATATTGCCCATTTTGGAAACCACTTTTCTAGAGAATGTACGTCCTTTAAATTTGTTTTTTTAAATTCTAAGTCTCAGTTCATTTTTTAAAAAAAAGTAATTTAGGGTTTTGGCTGTTCAAGCCAATTTCTGAATTTGAAATATATCTTACTTTCTACATCATATAGAATTGGAATTTAATTTTTTCGGAATGTCAGTTTTCTCAATAAATAATTAAATACAGACATTTTTATCAACTGTTACTTACATGAGTATATTAGTGAGGAATCCTCACTGAGGATAAATGCGTCTTCGCATTTTTTACTAATTATTTAACTCTATAGCTGATTTACATTGTAAATTCAATTTTTCAATATACATTAATGTGTACCTTTCTGGGAACAACAAATATTCACATTATGACAAGATTATACAAGCTTACATTACAAAACGACTATGAAGACATTGAACCAATATTTCCATTGCAAACATTGTGCGATTTTTATATTAGACAAATGGGCACTCTACAAAAGCACACAGTAAATTTCGTTATTAATTATATTGATAGCTTTAATCATTTTATAAATTTTATTATTAATTAGTATTATGTCGGCAGACAACGACCACTGTGAGATGTTTGCTTTTTAAAATTATATCAAAAATTTAATTTATTATTTTCTGTTATATTTTTATTTTTAGTATGTAAATTGTATTTTAAGACAGGAAATAAAATGTTTCACGTATTTAAAGCTTTTAAAATAGAATTTATTATAATTATGATGCTAGTTATTAAAATTTCATGGAATTCCGTTAAATAAGAATTAGCCTGTATATTATTAATAATTTATAAATCATATACAAAT
Organism: Intoshia linei; assembly: GCA_001642005.1. Lineage (NCBI taxonomy): Eukaryota > Metazoa > Orthonectida > Rhopaluridae > Intoshia > Intoshia linei. Next base: position 18,527 of record LWCA01000260.1, on the reverse strand, counting down.
GTAGATAGAAATATAAATTTAAAATTTTCAGATACAATGCGTTTTACCTATTAATATATTTAACGAAAAAATTTTCATTTTTCTTTGGATCTGGATAATGCTAGTTTTAATGTTTACTATTGCAAGTATATTTTATTGGATTAATTGGGTAATTAATATACAATTATAAATTAATAATAACCGGTATTCTTACGTTCCTATTAAGGTCGAGAATCTGTGTCGTGTCAAAGTCCAACTGAGGTCTCATAAACAAAACGTGTTTAATCAATTATTTAACACATTGAATCCCTTTATGTATTAAAAAAATATTTCTAAAAACGGTACTACCCAATGCACTGCAGTGGTATTAAATATCAAACTGACCACTGCTAAAAATTTTAACTTTGGTAATAAAACAATAGCTATCAAATATTAACAGCGTGTATCTGATTACTTACAATGTTATAAAATGGTGGCCTCATTTTTTTAATTGAACAATTTAATAAATGTATATTATAAATTCTAGATATACTGCAAAAATTCTCGATTGGGATATATAAAACGAAATTTGCGAATAATTGGATACATTGAAAAAGGGGTCAAATACACAAACCAACTGGAAGATTTTGTTACAAATTATTTAAAATGTGATGGAATTTTTATATTATTCATGATTTCTAAAAATTCAACAGACATTGTAACTACAGATATAATTAAAGCATTATGGGATTTTTGGAGTGAAATTAATTACAAAAAAACTGTAAAATAAATATTTAATAATTTATGAATCGGTTTGAGTTGCACTAGCTCTACTACTATTAAGAATTTTATTATTACATTTTTCACTTTTTGAAACATTCATATCAATGATATTAATAGACTCATCAGCCAATTCTTCATCGTCCACATTACTTTTAGATTTATTTACATTTCCACCATTTGCCGATTTTTTTGCCATATTTTCAATTGTGTCTCTATTTACAAAAATAAGTACATGTTTAATGGAGACGTTAAAACAACTCGCATATTAAATTTATTTGCACACTAGGACAGGGGTGATAGACACTGATTTTCATTTTCATCATAACATTCAATCAAATAAATAAAGTGATATGTTAATTTTTCGTAGAATATTTTTATATGGAATTTTTAAAATGGCAAGCAACTCCAATTTTTGGTAAATAAGGCTTAATTTTCATAAAATAAAAATTATATATTATGAACATATTTTTAACCAAACTGACAAAGGGAATTTTCAATATATTTCGTTAAAATTCAAACCTTGAAGGAAAATTTTTAAATTATTTTTAAAAATTTTTCCTACAATAGCTTGGTTAAAAAAATCTTACAAAAATTTTCACTATAATGATTCGTAAAAAAATCTTAAAAACATCCCCTTTAAGGTTTGGTAAAAAAAATAGTCTTAAATTCAGTTCTACCGTTATTTAAAAAAATAATCTGAAAATTTCTATTTAAGGTCTAAATTAAAAAAATCTTCAAAACCTCCTCTTCAAGGCTTAGTAAAAAAAATCTGAAATTTCCTTCTACTTTTTGGTAAAAATATTAATTTGAAAATCTCCGTTAAGGGCTTGACCAAAAAAAATCGTTAAAACCCTCCTATTTAAGGTTTGGTAAAAAAATGTGAAATTTCCATCTACTGTTTGGTAAAAAAATAATCTGAAAATTTCCCCTCAAAATTCTTAAATCTTAAAAAATGATCTCTTTTAAGGTTTAATAAAAAGAATAATTTGAAAATTTCCGTCATAAGTTTGGTTAAATTTGGTCACTTTAAGATTTGATAAAAAAATATTCTGAAGATTCCCTTTCGCAGTTTGGCAAAAGATATGTTCATACATTATAATATATAATTTTTATAGTATGAAAATTGACTTATCTACAGTTTCTTGTGTACCGCTAAAAATTCTACCGAAATTTTTTTTCACTGTAACCATGAAACTGTAATACGCGACTTTACCCGTTCTTGGACCATAATATTTCCAAAAAAGTACTAAAATTCACGGCCCTAATGTACATTGTATATTATAATTTGAGGCATTTACTTACATATAAAATTAAATCTGTCTGTATGTGTTTTTGTTTACCGTTTATTTAAAAAATTAACAGTCCTTGAATTTAAAAAGCCCAAATTATAATATGGTGTTTAGAGAGTCATGCAGTATGGTAAAATAAGTCCTTCAAGATTAAAAACTCAATTTTACTTATTGTAAAAATAAAATTTACCATAAAATTTAAAAAAAATAATATATTGTGGGACGAGTTTTAAAGTCATTAACATTGTCTTAAACCTCAATCTCAGAAACTTCATCTTTATATTAAAACCACAAATTAATAATTTTTTTCAAAATCAAAAAAGTCATAGAATTGTATAAAACATACATTTTGAGATAATTAATCGAAACGCCAAAAATTTGAATTTTCACAATCAAAACATCAGATTACCCTTTTTTTAAAAAATGAAAATTACCATAATAGTTCTAAAATTAAAAAAAAATACAGCTCATACAAATTATTTATCTCCACAATTATACATTAATCTACAAATTTCCGACTGAAAATAACTTGATATATAGTGGTTGTCGATTTAAACCACAGCTTTCTAAAAAATAGCGTGCTTTAAATCGAATGTGTGCTTTAAATTTAATGTTTTCCAGATTTTCTAGAAATAATGTATATGAAAAATAAAACTAGCAATAATTATTGTGGTTTAAAATTAAGATGTTCTTTATTTTTAACCCTTCAAAATTGTTAAAATTTGAGAATTCACATTTACATAGGAAATAGAGTACCCGCAATATAAGAAATGTATCCATTTAGTATTTAATGTTGAAATTAATATTTTTTTCCTTTTAAATCTACCAAAAAAGTGTGCTTTAAATTGACAACCACTGTATTATCAAACAATATTTTTCAAATTTTTCAATTAAAATTAAAAATATTAATCCTACAATTTTAAAAAAAATGAGAATTGACTATATAAATATTTGTAATCAAAAAAATGGGTTTCAATCTCATAAATTCATTCGTTGTGTTTTTAATAATTGCTAAGCAATTTCGATTTTAAAAAAAAATGTTTAAATAATAGCCAAACGTACAATAAAAAACTTTTACCTAAAAAAATTTCTGCTTTTCATTAAATCAAAATTTCCACTTGTAAAGTTTGAAAAATTTTTAAATTTTTTTTTAGTATTTCCCTTATTCAAATTTGGCATATCGTGCTGATCAAATTTTGGTACGGCTGTCTGAATAATTCGACTATATCCAGTCAATTCATCATATTCAAAATATTGAACAATGCCATTTTGAAAAATTTGACGATAAAGAGATGCAGTTCCATTCTTACTTATAAATCTCATATCTATAATGGGATTGAATTCCCTTCCCGTATATTGATTTGTTCTATCATTATTAAAATACGGTTGATTTTGAAAGCATGGTTTTTTAAAATATAAATTGTCCCTATTTAGTCCTTTCATTCCTATCAAACCTTGTTTAAACATTTCATCATTTTTATTATTTTTTTGCCATTTTAGAGATTTGTCTGTTTTTTGAAAATTTTTTGCATTTGTCAACTTTTTTTCATTTGAAGATACGGATATAGGAAAACGTAAATCACTCATTTTTAAATTACTCGGACAAATTTCCGTTTCATCATATTTGACAAAAGTAATGGAGTTTTTGCCTTGTCTTTCTTTGTGTTTTGCCGTATGAATTATAAAATTGTGCATGCTTTTTTGATAATTCAAAAGATCCATAACATCAAAATAATTATTCTTTTTCGTGTATTTAGTAATATTACAATTTTTCATGCATTCATTTAGCCCATCAATAATAAATGAATCTTTCAATTTAAATCCAATATCATCTTCATCAAAATGCTTCACCTTGCTTCGAAATCCATCTTTAGATTGCATAAACGTCTTTTTAATCAATTTAACCATTCTTTTCTAAAAATTAAAAATTAATATACATAATGCCTACCCCTCCAATTTTGCATTCATATTTTACTTTATTCTTTTTACTTCTAAGCAAAATTACATAACGTAATATTTTTTCGAAATTGTTGAGATTTCGATTTCTCTTTATCACAATTATATGGACAAATTTTATCAAACTATTTTTCTCATTTGCAAACAAACAAGCATTGTCCTCGTATGTTGATAAAACTTTAATTTTTTTAATATCTTTTATCCATTTAAGTGTATCGTCCCTTTTTCCGCTTTCGTTCATATTTATTTAATTATCTACGCAAAATAGTGTGAAAATGTTTTAAACGTGTTTTATTGTGCATTTATCATCAATCAAACACTTGATTTAGATTTTGAATAACAAGATTCAATTAAAATTTATGTCATGAATCATGATAAACTCGCTTTCAGTTATGTAGATCCGTCGTACAAACCGTAGCTAGATCTGCCGAGAGTCAAGCTTTAATTTAATCACAATGTTAACATTTCCATAATAAAATGATATTGATTGCAAACATACTCCTATCGATTGCTAGCATAACCTTATTGTTGAAAAAATAATAAAAATAACGATTGCAAAAGTCAATATACAATTGAATTGTATAATTATACATAACATGTGTATATAATTCATAATTATACAATATGTAATAGTCAATGTCTGTTACAGTTTGCCAGACAGACTCTGTCTGTGACTCATAGACAAAGTTACCATAAAAATTAAAAAATGAAGTTAAAAACGTATGCATACTTAAAAACTTCATTTATTCACAATATATTAAAGAAAGTATACAAAAATGAAAGCGGTTTGTGTATTGGCAAATTCAAAGAATGATTCTATAACTGGTACAGTTACATTTAAATCGGTATATTTCATATTTTATAAAAATTAAACATTTAACATAGATTAATCAAGTCGTAGAAGTACAGGTAGAAATCGAATGTTGCGACGATAATACCATGAAACCTGGACAACATGGTTTGCATATTCATGAATATGGAGACAGTAGAAATGGTAAACTATTTTAAAATCAAACTAATATTTAATTGTTAGGTTGTACAAGTTCTGGTGGTCATTATAACCCTTTAAATGTCGATCATGGTGACCAAAAATGTGACATAAAAAATAGACACATTGGGGACCTAGGAAACGTGAAATGCGTTAAAGATGGTGTTAAAACGTACATTCGTCAAGTCATGGAGGATAGCTTGATTAAATTGGATGGAGAACATTCTATTATTGGAAGAACTTTAGTGGTATTTTCATTTTACACAAGTATTGTCGACTATTTAGTTTACTCTCTACTCTTTCTCTCTTTATTTAGTTACATGCTGATGCTGACGATTTTGGGTTAGGTGGATTTGATGATTCAAAAATAACGGGCCACGCTGGATCGAGGATAGCATGTGGAGTTATTGGCCTTTGTAATTGAACGTATTATCTCAATATATTATGTGTGTATTTAAATAAAATTTTATATTGTCTTTATTTTATCAGTGGCGTAGCGTCAATGACGTTAAAATTTAAAAAAATTATATTTTTATTTATTAACATTTTTATGATTTAAGTTCGATATCATATCATAGTTCATATTCAATATTTATATAAAATGTCAATAATAAATTATCTGTCAAAATCTATCTTTAAAAAACATGAGTACAAAATTTCAAACTTATAATAAAATTCAATTAGAATAAATTTGTACATCGTAAAAATTGGATAAATATTTTCTATAGAGATTAAAATTATAATATGTAGTATAATTTGTACTCAAGGTGTGTTGAAAATTTAACCAACACAATTTCATAGTACAAATGATAATAATCCTAAATCAATTAGGTCCAATCTTCTTGGATAAAGTATTGCCAATTCATTAACCAAACTTTCAATATCAAAATTATGGTCATAGTGGCAATTCATGAGGGCCAGGGTTTATTAACCTTTTTTAAATTTAGCACCCCGTTAGCCAGATCAATTATTTTCAGCACCCCTGAAAAAATATAAAATGATGACTTAAAATTCAACTTAAAAATCGTATTTTATTGAGATTTTAAAAAATCATCTTATCGAACATAATCAATAAATGAACATAGAAGCTGTATTTGATGAGATTTAAATTATATATATCAATTAAACCAATTTTTTTCTGGAATACAATCTGTATATAAAAGCAACAAAACTATGTAATCAAAAAAATATTTTAATTTACATAATAAATTTGTGATGAATCATCACTGATTATATAATAAATGAGATTTTTGTTGCTGTTTATCGGAAACAAGTTTATCATATCTGGGTTTTGTTTGAGATAAAACAACTCTCATATCGTGTGACAACTTAACCCCCTAATCTATTTCTAGTTTTCGATTTTATGTGAAGCATAGCTATATTATAAATTAATTGTCATAAGATCTAATTATACTTGAAAATGCTTTCTCGCAGAGATATGTTATTAATAAAAGGCTAATTTTTTCCAATGCAAATTTAAAAAGTTTAGGATATGTATTAATTTGTGAACACCAAAATTCAAATAAAATCATAACGTCAAACTTTGTTCTACAACAGCTATTTTATTGTAAATCTAAAAAATTTTCTTTTAAATTGTTATCATCCATTTTTGCTAAAAAAGGTTGTTGAATCCAATAAGGAGTAGATAAATTAGGAGGGAAATGTTTCATATTTATTTCCAGACTAGAAAGATGATTAATATTTTCAATAATAAATGGTGAATTTACAGATATGGAAACTTACATAAGTTCCCGTTTTAAACTCGTCGCTTCCACAGTACTAATTTTTTCTTAAATAATTCAAACTTTTCGTTACATAAAATCATATTTATAGATGTTCCCTGCATTGTAGCATTCAAACCATTTAAATGGCTAAATGTATCTGCTAAATAAAACAGAAAGTAAAAATTCATCATTTTCAAAATTGTCCGCAAGTTCACTTTGTCTTTGGCGAAGAAAAACTAATTTGAGAAGTAATTTCACCATGTAGTTGTGCTATCCAACTGAATTCTTTTTCACGCGATAACCACCGAACATTTGAATGAAAAAGAATAACATCATATTCACTTTGCATTTCTTCACACAAAATTTTAAATAATCTGTGATTTAATGCACGTCCCCTAATGAAGTTAACTACTTTAACACATTCTGAAAAAACTTTATTGAAAGAGGGCGGGAGTGTTCGTACCGACAAAGCATGACGATGTAAAATGCAATGTTTGATTATGATATCTGGTACCTTTTCTTTCAATAATGCAGTGAAACCTGATTTACATCCAATCATTGATGGAGCACCATCTGTACATACCGATCCTATTTTAAGCCAATCTAGATTATATTTACTAAAAAATTCATCTACAATTTCAAATATTTGTAAAGATTTTGTTGTTAATTTTAAACTTCTAAAAAATAAAAATTCATCTTTAAATAAATTATCTTTGATATATCGTACATAAACAATTAATTAACATACGCTAGAAATATCTGTAGATTCATCAATTTCGAGACTTATGCGAATAGGGCTCATTTTTAATTCAGTAACTACTTGATCCAAAATATCGAAATTTAAATCGATTACTCTTTCAGCTATAACATCATTTGAAAGCGGTACATCCTTAATTGCTTTTGCAGCATTTAACCCTAAACCTAATTCAACCATTCGTATTGTACATGACTTTATAACAGATTCTGGAATTGAATATGAAACCAATTTTCACATACAAATATATGCAATTTCATATGATGATTAAATCAGAGGTTTAGCAGAAGATTTATGAAGAATGGCAGCTATTTTCCCTTTTTGGTCATATCGTGATATCTTAATGCGAAAATTATCAATCGATGTATTTTCATCGTTTGGATGTTTTTCTAGATGTTTAAAGAGACGACAAGGTTTAAGATTGGAATTACACATTATAAAATGACAGTTCATGCATTGAGCTCTATCATTCTTCCCACTTTTTATAAGCCCAGTAAATCCAAACTTTACGTATTCATTGTTCCATTTGCGAATTTTTTGCATAGATCAATATACACTTATTTGAGTAATAAAGTAAATTTCAATTTGAAAATACTCATAATATTCATATAAATACTATAAATAATTGAAAATGTTTAATTAGATTTTTTTATTAACAATTTTTTCAGATGATTCAAAAACGACAAATCACGCTGAAACCAGAATTGTATGTGAAGTTATTGGTCTTTGTAAATGACCTTGTTATCTCAATAAATGCTTTTTGTATTGACATAAATAAAATTTTATCTTCCCATCGTTTCATTGTATCGATATCATATATAGAATCTATATTATAGTTGTATCATTAACCGTTAATTTAACGTAGTTAAACGTTGTTAATGAATAATTGAAAATAAACATGCATGTAAATTTTTAGTTTTTCCAACTTTTCAATGTTTACTTTGAACAGGTGTTTAATACGAACTAATTTTTAAATGTTGGAAGAAAATGTAAGCGAATCGAACCACATTGAAGAAGAAGGGTTATTATGTAAAAAATCCAATAATAAACTGGAAAAACATGTTTCCTTTAAAAATAATGTAATATCTCAACGATCCGAACCACAAAGTGTAGTTCTTAGTACAAGACAGTCTGATAGAGGGAATGATTACTTGGGTTGGTTATTTTTACATATAGAATGAATTATCATTATAACGAGTTACTTATATTTTCTCATTTTTGTGGCTATTATGTCATTTCAATTATACATTTATTTAATTTGTTATATACAAAAGTAAGCAAATTTTGTACAAATTGTATTGATATTTTCAATTCTATCCAATATATTTTAATTTCAATTTAGTAGTCATCAAAGTTTTATGCTATATTATTTATCCTTTGTTTATGATGATTGGTAAAAAAATTTATTTTATTTATTATTTTATTTATTTTAGCCTCATCTTTACGATTTAGTGTTATTTCTCTTTTGTACTTATATTTTGGATTATTCTCTTTAACTGTATCATACAAAAAAAACTTGGGTAATTTTTATATTCAAATAATGATTGATAAAGTAGTAGCGAATATTTTGTTAGATGTGGACGATGTGCCGAACCTAACGTGTCTTGTGCGGCCTATAAGACATTATTGTAAAATCGGGACCCTTTTTTACTTAAAAATGCATAATTAATTAGTCTTAATTAAATATATTTGAGTTTAAGGGACATAATTATTACATTATAGTATAAATGTAACATGAACAACCATTTAAGCAGTTGCTTCTCATGCGGTAATTGGTGACCCAAGCAGTGAATGCAAAATTTTTTAATGATTAGAGATGAATAGGGATTAAATGAATAATTTGTCAAAATATTATATTGACAATTACTGACTATATCTCCAACCAAATCTAATCTAAAAAATTCAATTTTACCAAGCCTTTAACAAAATCTTTTTTATCAATGTTTTTTTAAAAATCCATTTTTCGAACTTTACCAGAAAAAAATTCACTTTTCTCAATATTTTATGTTTGTTTAAATTTTACATCATGTTTTCAACCGCTGCGCTAAGAAAATTTTATGGATGCCGAGGGAAAATTGAAAATGAGCTGAATACCATTTTATATACACACTTAGAGTCAGTTACATTAATTTAATAGTTTATATTTTTTTTATAACATAAAAATATCTTTTGATCTTAAATTTGCAGTTTTTAAAGTAAAAACAGTCCTATCCTAAAAATTGTCATAAATAGTATAAATTCTATAAAAAATAAAATTATAAAAACCTATTTTGTTATTTTCAATGTGATGATATATATTCAGTACCAATTTAATAAATACTTAAAAATACCAATTATGTATCAATAATTAACGGAATCTTCACTTTATAAACATATTCAGGCGAATTTTACCAATATTGCAAAGAATTGTAATAAATATAAAAATGATGATAACAAAGTTGTATTACTTTTAGTTTTGTTGTTGTAGTTTAAGTTGATTAATTTGAAACAAAATGTTTTGAAAATGAGAATTGGAAATTTAAAAATTGCGTAGCAATGAAAAAAATTCCGAAAAAATGAATTATATAGATTTTCACCCATATTTCTTTATTGGAAATGTTCATTCAATGACATTCAATGTACATTTTTTTGAAATTGTAGGATCAATATTTACATTTTCAATTTTTATTTTAATTGAAATATTCGCAAAATATTGGTTGATAAAATATTAAAAATTATTTTTCATCGGGAATGCGAAGATTTCACGGGTTGAACTTTTGTATTTATATCAACTAGAATAAGCTCTATCAGAATAATTTTTTTTTTAATTTTCGGATCAGTAAATTATTCAACATTTTTTGTTTTAATAAAATATTTCGGAAAAAAAATATATGAATACTAAAATTTTTTTCTGACCGTGAAGTCATCACTTATTCGGATTGAATTTTTTGTGTGTTAACAGGATACAACTGTATCACCTGTAAATTTTTTGAAATTCTAGGGCTGTTTTCATAATAAAAAAAGGGTAATTTGTGGTTTTGGCTCTGAAGATATTTTTTTAATTTTATTTTTATGATAATGTTTATGATTATAAAATCCGTATCAGTGTATATATTTTTTTAAATTCTCCAACTGATTTGATTTTCAAAAAAAGGATAATTGGGGTTTTGACCCGTAAGATATGAATTTGGGAGGTGGAAATTTATCTTATTATATTCCCCGAAAAAAACTGTCTTTGAAATGTGAAATTTATAAAATTCTAAGACTGGTAGTTATTGAAATAAAATGGAACACACACACAAACAAATATTGCGTAGCATATTATATAAGTAATGATAATGAACCTTAGAAATTTTTCCGAACACAAAATCGAATATTTATCAAATATTTACTATTTTTTATCTGCTTGTGCGTCAAATTTTTCGTAATAATGTCCAAGTTCACTTTAATGGCAAAAAGGTTTAGAAACACTGTTTTAAACAAAATATAGCTTGAATTTTATTGTAAGCGCGACCACTCATACGACCACTAGTACTGCCGCGTGGTGTCAAAACTTTGCCGATAATACAAAAATCAAACATACCGTACCAATACCCACCTCGGATGGTCTCACGAATTTTTCTAACATTAAAAACATTATGTTTTAAAATATCACAACTATTTTGTGTCCAAAACTGTGTAGAGGTAGCTAGGGCCAATGAAATGGAAGTATCTTTAGTTTACTAATTTGTTTAAGGTTTCGAGCATGGTAGCTTCTGCTATATGGGAACCTGTTATATTTCATTGTTTCTGACTATTTTTGAAAAAACTATGAAAAAAGATGTATAATTATCAACCCTAAAATATGATTAATCTTAATTTTAGTCAACATAAAGACATTTTTCAAAATAACATGCATTTTATGTGGCATACTCTTTATCCTTCAATCAATTTTTCAAATGATCATCGGTGTTTGTTATGTGAAATACCCACACTTGGTTAATCAATATTTATCAGCCAACTGTTATACTGAAATAATTCTGCGAATAATTGGATTTCAACGTGTAGATTACTCAAACATTACAAATATTTTTAAAATAGTATCTGAACCATTAGTAATTTTTGTCAATCTTTTCACATATGTTGCTATACTTTTATTTTTGAAAAAATTTAAATGTACAATAGAAGAACACCCACTCCAAACTTCTCCAAAACGAAAGAAATTGAACAGTATATTTTCTTTTGTATTTGCGATAAGCATTTATTTTGCTGGAGCAATTTTACCATCTGTAGCCTCATTCATTTATTTTATAACATTTTTCACCATATTGAGTTGTTGGGCGATGCACATAAAATTTGGAGAAAAGTTTCAGTTACATTATTATAAATTTATAATATTATATACTCTTTTGTATATATCTTTGATTTACCTGTACCAAATTTATGAAATTCAAAATTTTATCAACCTAAAACCCATGTTTACAAAATTGATGGGACTTCGAGCTTTCATACAGGTTCCTAATCCGAATTTACCTTGGATTACCAGTGCAAGTGAAAATATTACCTGGAAAGACATTTTATCTCCCATTAGTCTTATTGTTTTGTATTACATCATTTCTGCAAAGTATTTGGTAGATTCAATATCCAGAGGGATTCAAACATCGTATATATCTATAACGACCTTTATGGATAGGTTGCGAAATTCGCTGTCTGTGCAACCTGTAAATTCCTCTAGTTCTTGTTCTATAGACGAAAACACGTCATGTGATCATGTAGATGTTAAAATACTTTCATTTTATGAATCTTTGCAGTTTTATCTCTTTAGACACAATTACGTTTTGACTATTATTATGATGATGGTGTGGTCAATTTCTTATCATAGTTGTATGACGTTTATTTACCTTTTGGGAGCTTGTTTTGTGTGGATGACGCAGTCCAGATTGGTATACATGTATTCGTCTCCGTTCATCGTAATATGGGCTTTAATTCTGATTTTGGGTCAATATATTTACAATATGGATTTATCAAATATGCCAAAATACCTTACAAAAGATATATCCATTAATGATATTGGAATCGCTACAATACCTCTCGAAAATTTCATAACATTTGATCCATTTTTTCATTTGTGCATTAAAACTATATTTGCTTTCATTTTTTCTATTGGACTCAAACAATCAATGATGCAAATTGCACAGGTTTCCCGTCCTAGGGTTAGACAAAATATTAATTCGCGGACTGATCGATTCTTGTCTGATTCTTCGCCAAATTCTCAATTTATACATTCTGATTTAACTATCTTTATTGGGACTTATTTATGGAAATTGTTGGCTAAGTATTGGATTTTTATGGTTTGTCTCATGTTTTTATCCATTTCAGTTCAAAATTGTATTGTTTACAGAATTATATATCTTATTTTATTCTCATTGTCTGCTATTCTATTTAAAATTAGTTTTCGGATTTGGAGACGTACTATAACCTATTATTGGTGGACAGTGATAATATATTCAATACTGGTTTTGATATTTATATATTTGTATCAATTTAAATTTATCATGGAATATACCAAAAGTGTGACTCAAATGAATAACGAACAATTGGCGGATTTGGGATTGAAGAGATATGATTTAACGGAATTATTTGTCCGCTTATTGACACCCACCTTTTTTTTAATTGTAATTATTATTCAATTGCAATATTTTCAAAATGTACATTTATTAATAACTCAGACTGGAGAAGTTGATCAAACCACTTTTGAAGCCGTCAATAATGCTCAAAAATTTAGAAAATTGGTGAAAAACATGTATAACGGTAATAAAAATGAAAATGGACAACGATATGTCAATCTATTTCTAGGAATTTATGATCCATGTGTATATTTTTATGACAAATATATTAGTCCATTATTCTGGTATTTTTGGAGAATTTGTGACAATTACTTGTACCTGGCAGTCTTGATTAGTGCTGCTTTTTTGATCCTTAATCAAGTTACTTTGGTTAATTTTGTTATATTAATTTTCATTGTATGTATGATTCCTTTTTTAAAAGCCAAATCCTTTATTATCACAATTATTTTGATATTGACATGTATGGCGCTAGTTTTACGTCAAATTTTTCAGTTGAATCTGATTAATGATTTAATTTTACACAATTCTTTGACACTAATGTTCCAATGCAAGTCTAATTTTGATAAAATGATGTTATCTAATGCTGCATTTATTCATCACAAGGATCATTACGATTTTGGAATTTTGGGATGGTTATTGTATGAAAATGATAAAAAAAATTTGTCCTCCAAGGCCTATATTATTATAATTATCATTGTAATTATTTCAAAGATTGCTCAATTGTATCAAAAATATATTCAATCTGTTGAAAAAATTGCTGAAATGGACAAATCTCTCATTTTCCCAGGAGTATACGTTAACCACGTGGATACAAGTATATCAAATTGTATAAAATATATTGTAAATTTTGGATTTTACCGATTCGGGCTAGAATTGTCAATAATTTTTGCAATAATAACTAGTGCTAATCATATTGATCTTTTTGGAATATTACACATAATTATGGCTGGTATTTTCATTTTCTCTGAGAGAAAAGCTTGTGGCAGGTGTTTTGGAATTTGGATTGTCGTTTTAATTTTTCTTATAATTATTCAATATGGATTGGGATTAGGCCTACCACAGAATTTATGCATGAAATATCCGTGGGATACTTTGATTACAAATAATTTTTGTTCTGCAAAAATATTTATGGGATTGCCATATGTATTTATTCCGCCTTATAAAAACACTATACTGCGAAAGCCAGATATTGGCGTTTTAATATACGATTTTATATTGCTTTTGACTGTTGTTCATCAGCATTTTGTTTTTTATCTCGAAAAATGTGAAGCGATTAAATCCAGGTCTGGTAATAACGATTGTATTACCATTAAAATTGATAAAAATGAAAAAATTTCGGTTCCAGATTTTATGATTGAAAGACATTCTCATTTAGATTACGTTAAAATTGGAGTTTTTTATCTGTTTTATTGGATTTCTATTTTATGGGTTTTTATATCGAGTCAAAGACAGTCAATACTTTGTTTAATTTATGTTTTAATCTCCTTCTTTTTTCTCTCAAAAGGGCGTCTCTACTTTTTAGTCTCTCACAAAAAACTCATGGGTATGTGGACTTTGGTTGTTGCGTATACTTATTTTGTACTTTTTTTTACGTCTCTGTATCAATTCCCCATTTGTATTTTTGATCAATTTCCAAAGTGGCTTTCTACTTTAATGGATATACCTTGTTATAGTTCCAAATATTCCACTTGCAATAATGTTGACATGAATCTACCTGAAATTGACGATAATGATGTTTTTAATAGATCATATGATATCATATGTATTATACTCTTGTTGATACAACGACGAATTTTCATGTCTCAGTATTTTAGACATGTTGTTGATTCTATGCGTATTACTGATGAATTGGCTTCTTATGGAGCCAAAATAATTGATGCTAAATTGATCGATGAAGTCAGAAATCAGAAACATGAGGAAGAAAAAGTAATGATCAAAATTAGGGAAAGTACGTCCAGAATCAGAGAAAAATTTTCAATTGGTAGGGATTTAGAATATCATTATGAAGTTATTCGTACTGGTTATTCTTATTTTAAACTAAACGACCCGAAATGGAACAATCATGCTGATGATGATGAGGAGGATAGTGATAATGTTGACACACATTCCACAGGCGTAATGGATAGAACTGAACAATTTACAACGTCCGTTATTCACGGTATACAACAAGCTGTAAGTCACAATACTAAGCCTTCACAAAGTAACCTCAAGAAATTTGCTACAAAAATTATCAATCTAAACAAGGTAAGAAGCCGTACAGAACGTAGCACTGGAGATATTGAAACTTTGAAGCCTTTAAAATCCACTGCCTTGTCTGAAAATATTAGCGATGTGCTCGATAATAATCATATAGATTCTCAACTGTCCACTTTATATAATTCTAAAAATAGTGCAGAAATTTCATTGAAAAATATTTATGATGACAATAATTTAGAATACGATATTGAAGATGCAAGAGTTTCACACGGGTCGGATGTACTTGATGATGCTATTGTTGAAACTGGAGAACAAGTGCTGGATAATGAACCATCTGTTTTTAATGATATATCAAATATTCCATATGATGACAATGTAGAATCTAAGTTTGTTTATGATTATTATACACCAAATATTAACACCCATTCTAATGTTGTGATTGATGACCAAAATGAAAAATTTTCATGTTGTTCTTGTTTGAAAAGATTTTTTATGCATGTTAAAGCCAATCTTTTAATTATTTTAAACAATTTATCACGAGATTATAGAACAGTTTATGATAGATTGCAAGTTGAAAGAGAAAAAATGAAGAAATTGTTCAACTCTAATCGTATTACTAATGTGTCTGTTCAAGAAGTTGTTGTCAATATTTCTAATCAAGAATATTCTACTTGTAATGAAGATGTTGGTCTAAGAAATTCGCATGATAGTAGTGATTGGTTTGATGTTTTGATTGGTTTTGTTATTACTATCATTTCTAAATCTCAGAATATTTGCTATTTTTGCTTTATTCTTAATGCTACTGTTTATGGAACTGTCATTTCATTGTTTTATCCACTTTCTCTCTTTTTTTGGGCGGCAATATCTATTCCTAGACCAAGCAAATTTTTTTGGAATACAATAATTATTTATACTGAAGTAATTATTTATTTATATAGCTTGATTGATTATATAATTTGTACAATATACAAACAGTAGTTAGCTCTTCTAAGGGCGAACTTTTAATTGTATGAAAAATAAAATCAAATTATAAAATCGTGCATAAAAATGCTACTATTCACTATTATCAATTTTTTAAAGGAGTCGTCGCAACCTTGTTTTACTATGAACAAAATATTAACTTTTTCATTATATTTAAATATATTTTATATTTAAAGCTAATTATTCCCACTTAATTTTATTTTGTTAACATTTGTGTACCGTATCATTCCAACTAGTGCTTACTCTCGAGAATTCTTGAGAAATTGAAATATTTTTAAATTTAAAATTATATTTAAAAATTTATAGGATTCTTTTAAGTGAGAAAACGAAAGACAAAATGCTTTATTTGGAGTAAAATGATGAATTATAAAAATTCTTCTACACCTGATTTACATCGTTATTTAACACGCGTACATTTTATGATCAAAGCATTGGGTGAACCTTTAAATAAAAAAAAACAAACAAAATATAACAGTGTATTTAAAAAAAATGATAATTGCCACGAAAGGGTTGAATTCATAATTGATTGCGTAAGATTAGTTAACTAAGTAAGACTAACCATAAACCAAGATACCGGATCAAATTTTATTCGAAAAAATTTAGGACCAATTGGCTTGCCTATATCTCAAAACTGTGTTATTAATCTTGTAAATAGATACTTTGAAAAAATTACAAGACAAATAATTGAAAAGATTTCTACAATAAAATTTAATGATGGAAAATATCATTTGATGAGTGGACCAATTTTAAAAATAAAAAATACTTGAATGTACATCTTTATAGTCTTAAAAATGACTTTAATCTTGGACTTATTCCTATATATCAGGGTTTCTCAACCTTTTTTAAATTTAGCACCCCCGTTAGCCAGATCAATTATTTCCAGCACCCCTGCAAAAATAAAAAATTATACCTTAAAATTCAACTTGAAAGTCGTATTTTATTGAGTATTTTATTAAAAAAATCACCATATCGAACATAATCAATAAATGACGATAGAAACTGTATTCGATGAGATTTAAATTATATATCATGTCAATTAAACCAATATTTTTCTGGAATATATAAAAGCAACAAAACTATGTAATTAAAAAAATATTTTAATTTACATAATAAATTTGTGATGATTCATCATTGACAATATAATTAATGAGAGTTTTGTTGTTGTTTATCGTAAACAAGTTTATCATATTTGGTTTTGTTTGAGATAAACAAACTCTCATATCGTGTGACAACTTATCTTCCCACCTATATCTACTTTTCTATTTTTGGTCATATCGTGCTCTCTTAATGCGAAAATTCTCAATAAATTTATTTTCATCATTTTGATGTTTTTTTATGCATTTTAAGAGATAAGGTTTAAGATTGGAATTACACATTATAAAATGATAATTCATGCATTGAGCTCTATCATTCCTTCCCTTTCTATAAGCTCAACATTTTTTTTGTTATGTTTTTGTTAATAATTGTGATTGAAAGGTGAACTTTTTACACTAAGATATACAAAAGAAGCGACACTTGATGATATATCTATTATAATTATATCTTTTTTCAACAAAAAGTTATTACAAAAAATTTATTATAATGAGCGAAATAAACATAAGTCCAATGAATAAAAATAATTTAGTATATTTATTTACATATTTAATAGTGTGTTTTTTCTCCTTTATTTTGTACAACATCAAGACATCTATTTTTCATAGACGTTATTAATTTTTGTAAAAGATTTTGATCAATTTTAAACCATTTCAATATAATCAATTTTGTTAGTTCCTCAGTATTGGTAAACTGCCTCCTATTTTTGTAAACAGACATGACAAAAATGACCACCCCTAATGTGACACGTTTCAGCATAAAATTACTCTATTCATTGGTACTTTAAAAGTGATATTTTCATTTAAACCAGGGTAGCATTTATTATTAAGCTTATTTCGTAATATATTGGTAGGCAAATTTTTTTTCACCTAATAAGGTAAATTACCGATATAAAATGTTTGTTCATTTATTTAATTATAATTATGGACTGATAGATCATAATTTGAATTATGAGTTGATGGTGCATTTTTCCAAACAATTTTGAGTCAAACCGCTCCGCTTTTTGCAAATTTAATTTTTGTAAAAAAACTTATTATAATTTTTTAATATTGAAAAAAATGGACTAATATTAAAATTCAGTGTAGCATCTCGATGGTCGAATTAGGGCCATAGGCCGTAGTGATTGTGCCGGGGAAAAAACCGGGACAAAATTTCCGGGATTTTCCGAAAAAATTGAGACATACCTGTATTTGATTTATGTTTGTTATTACTATGAAAATA
>LWCA01000722.1:0-19863 GCA_001642005.1 Intoshia linei | reverse complement strand
TTGTATTTGAATCATATTCAAAGTGCATTTTATCGTATACTCCACTTTCTCTCTATATTTCAGTTTCATTTATAATTTTTATATTCTTAAATTTTTTAGTTGTATACGGGTGAATTTTTGTGGATGGACCGGCGATACATCCAATACTTTTTTTTTGATTTTTCAGAAACAGTAAATCTTCGTTTAGTGCTTTTGATTGATCACTTTTATGACAATAAAATTGTTACATTGTGAAGTATTTTTTTTTAGAGGCTATTCTATATTCACTATATAACTTTCTTAACTTGTCTTCCATCCTCTTTCCTCCAATAATGTTTAACCCGTGAAGAGTGGTTTAAATAATACAAAAATTATCAATGTCAATTAATGTAATCTTTAATGCGTACATTTTACAGATAAGTTATAAATATTGCGGATTAAGGAAATACACCAAGGAGAGAAAAAATCAATGCATAACTCCTGCAGAAAATGAATTATTTTTTTTAATTTTTTATTATATCACTTAATGTAAATGTCAATTGATATTGTGTGATCTTGAAAGAGGGAAAAACCCAAAAACAGCTAAACCAAACATTTTATTTTATTATCAAATTTATTAAAAAGTATATAAAGTATTAAAAACTAAAATAATTAAGTTTATATTAATATTAATTTAAAAACTTTAAACGTGATGCGCAACTTATCGGCACAATTTTGCCGAATTTTAATGCCAACATGATGTTTGTAATACTAATACTAGACTTAAATTTTCTTACCTCAAATAAAGATTCTAATTTGTGAAACACTCTAATGTAAAGTCAACTTTTTTTAACCAATAAAAAAAATTGAAGTTACAATTTTATTTTTTTAATTTTTAGAAAATTTTCGGTAAAAATTTTTCTAGATAATGCTGAAATCTCTCATTTGTCATAATAATAGTTATCTTGTTAAACAAGTGGTAGATTAATTTAATTAATTGTGTAAATTTAAGTCAAGTTACTTGCATTTTGCATACCAACAATAAAAATAATTATTAATAAGTTATCTTTAGTTGAAAGTCGAATAAAAACTATAATTTGATTAATTATTTAAGTGTACATGTAAATTAATATTTATTGTGGCAAATTTTTTAAAACTCAACTCTTACTTTAGTAAATAAACTGGAACAGACAGACAAATACATATTTACTTATATAAAACGCTTTGTTTGTCGGTGTTATGGTTTATTTCAATAACTACGAGTCTTAGAATTTTATAAAGTCCACATTTCTATTACAATTTTTTCCAGGTGAAAGTAAAATAAATTTCAACCGTCGAAACTCAAATATTACGCGTCAAAAACCCTAATTATCCTTTTTTTTGAAAATCAAACGAGTTCGAGAATTTAAAAAAATATACACTCTGATACAGATTTTAAAATCATAAATATTATTATAAATTTATAAAAAAAACATTATCAAGGCCAAAAACCCAAGTGACCTTTTTTTAAATAAAAACACCTCTAGAATTTAAAAAAATTCAATCTGAATAAGTGATGCCTTCACGGTCAAAAAAGCACTTATGCACTAAAGTTTAGTACAACATGTATTTGTATTCATATTTGTTTATTTCGAAACTATTTTATTAAAACAAAAAATGTGAAATAATTAACAGCCCGACAATTAAGAAAAAAGATGTATTTGATACAGCTTAGTCCAGTTGATATGAATACAAAATTTCAACCCCAGAAATCTACGCATTCCGGTGAAAAATAATTTTTAATGTTATCAACTAATATTTTTCGAATATTTCAATTAAAATAAAAATATTGATCCTACAATTTCAAAAAAAATGTGGATTGAACGTCTACACATTTCCAATAAAGAAATATGGGTGAAAATCTATATACATTCATTCCTTCAGATTTTTTTTCATTGCTGCGCAATTTTTATTTTAAAACTACAGCAACTAAAGGTACAACTTTGTTATTATCATTTTTGTATTTATTAGTCAACAAATATAATGCGCCAACAACATCAAATAAATACAATAGTAGTCAATAAAAAGTAATTATAAATACTTTTATTTAATTTGAAAGCAATTTATTACGTCTAGCAACAGTAAATATATTTGTGCATAAATTAAATGTTATAGCATCAGTAAAGTTAATTTATCAAATACATTGATGAATTAATTATGTAATAATAAATTAAACTCAAATTATCAACATCAAATCTAAACTATTTATATGTAGTGCAAATATATTTTTATTTTAATGAATTTTAAGATACATCTATTAGAATGTCCAATGAGTAGTTAGTTGATCTATTGCACAACACCGGAATTTTGTATAATTCCTACTTACGGAGTAAATTTATACATCGATGCCCACAAATTCTATTCTTCTAAAAAAGGATAATTGTAATATCCAATAAAATTTTCACTTTTGAAAAAAATGAAAAGAGGACGTCCGAAAAAGTTTAATTGTAGATTTACACTCGTCATTAGTAGTAAATTAATTGTTAACGTATTGTTTTACTCATCTTATTTATATTTACATAACATGTTAATTTGATATTTTTTTAAATAAATTGACTGCGCAATCATAGTTTTTGATGTAAATTCAATTTCATTTTTATAAAATATCTTTATTTTGACTTGTCTGAATTTTATCGCGTTTATTACAATGCTTTGCAATGTTGGTAAAATTCATCCGAAATGTTTTTCCTCGAACTGCTGCTTCCGTTAATTATTGATACATAATTGGTATTTTTAATTATTTATTAAATTGGTAATGAATCATGTTAGATTAAAGTTAAATTTAGATAAATCTGCCCTTGGCAAGCTAAACATCCAAGCTAGTTAATTTATATAAGTAAGGACTATAGCGAACCGTTTCAATAATATTAAACAGTAATAAATACCTAAAATAAACAATTTAATGATAAAATTTTACATTGTAGACTTTTTAAATAGTTTCATGCATTTTTCTGAACAAAAGTTAATTCCAATATAAGAAAAAGGTATAACACCAAGCATTTTATTATTACATTTTTGACAATATCTAGATTTAAAATTAATACAAAATGAAAAGAATTAATAATAGAAAGAATAATATTAATAATTGCAATAAATAAAAAAGTATACTCTGGAACAATATCAGGTTTATCAAGTACACCTTTCTGATTCATTGCTCTCCTTTCAGCCATAATAGCCATCTATATTTTAAGTAATTTTTTGAATATAATAATCATGTACCTTCTCTTTCAATGGAAGTTTATCAAACCTAACTTTTTCATTAATTTTTAATGTTGATTTGGAATCTAAACTCTGTGGATTCAAATGGAAAAGTTTTTGTGGTATAATCTAAAATATTTGGTTTCAAATAATTATAAATTTCATCTTAGAAATAAATGAGTACGACAATTAAAAAAAAGTCACATCTTGTTTTGTTACCCAGAATCAAATAATGTAAATTTATGAAAATCACAAATAAAAAGGCCAACAAAACAATCAACGAATCAATATGTCATTATATATTTATTATAAATGAGTAATACCTCGGTAAGACATATTAATTAATATTATATATAATTATATATTTAATTAATATATACAGGGCCATTCCATACTACTTGTAACCGTACTATAGGATATGTAATGTAATGCTATTATTTTAACTTAAAAGTTTATTAAATCTGCCTTTTTTCCTACATTCTAGCTGTTAGAATCTACCACGCGATATGTATTTTTAAAAAAAGTATATTTTGTACTTTATTTTAAACCGTAGTCACGAGGTTAAATTAAAGTTTTTGGTTGAAGACTAAATTAAGTTTTATCTTTACCGAGGTATTTTTGTAAAACATTGATTACTTTTGATTTAGATTTTTTGTTATACTTTACATTTTTTTTGTGTCTATTTTTGTCGGACTTTGAGAATAGTTTTGGTTTAACTTCAGATTTTGGTAAATCTTGTGGTTTGTTTGAATTATCTATGGCGGTGATATTATTATCAATGGAACCTTGACTAAGAGAATTTAATTAAAAATCAAAATTTTTTACTTTTCATTTATTTCATAATCTGAAATGTCAGATTTATCAAACTCGCAAACTAAATTTTGCAATAAAAACTAAGAAAAATAATAATGTACACGAATTTCTTTTGGGTTTAGCTTTAATATTAGATGTAGTTTTTTTAATAGCAGGTTTAGATAAAACAGTAGACTCTAAATATAAAATCTTATATATAAATAATATTACAAACTAAACCAAAAACAACAACGGTAGTTAAAATATTGAAAATGCGTCTTGTTTCAGAAAAGGTAGGTCTTCGTGCATCAATAGAAATTTTGTAATGTTGATTTGGTGTATTAACCTGTAAAAACTGGTATACAAATTTATGCTTGAATCGATCGAATCTTGTGAAAACATGGGCATCTTTAAAATATTCTGACCAAAGATCCAAAAGTTGTAAAATATCTTGCTTAAAAAGTTGTGACATTAACCTTCTCATTTGAGAACCGGCTGATTTTGCATGTTTACTTTTATCATGCACAGATTGTTCTTTTCCTTGTTTAGCTCTAACTACATACCTATTGAATGTTTTGTGTTTGACTGTAACCAATTTATCGAAAATAGACATGGAACAATGACCACCTGATATTAGCAAAATTATTACATATTTGGTGTTTGTAAATCCATTTTTAATTAAGTTAATTGCGGAATCAAAGTTCATATTCGTAAATAATGATTTACAAAATGAATACGTCATTCCATCAATTCGAAAAAGAATACGTTTTAATTTAATGTCTAATTCCAATTGTTCAATTTTTTCAACCACTTCATCTTCAGAATGAGAATCAGAGGAAAAATGGTAAGTTTCCATCGTCTCGACATCAAAATTGGCAAATTTTACTGGATCGCGCTTTTTAATTCTTCTTTTAACATTATAAATATGCCAATTCGATTTAAAATGAACTCTCATTTCATCCACAGTCTCATGGGTAATTTGACACGTCAAACAACCTTTACCATCGAATTCATCATCACTAGACTCTGAGTTATATTCCGTATCCGAGACTTTAAATTTTTCATCAGACTTTTCACATTCAAACTTGTCGGCCAAGTTTGATATTTCGTAAATTGTTAATATTTTCATAATAAAGTTGACGATTGAATTAATATGAAAAAATTTTGATATGTCAGATATAAATACTGAAGCACACATTGAAAATTCAATCCAAAATGATTCCAAATATTTTGTAAAATACTCAAAAAACCAAGCTGTATCTTTTCCAGTTGAGCCAGTATATATACCAGGTATTTATCAATTTGAAATGTATACATTTTGTATTGTGAAATAGTTTGCGATGATTGGCCACTTGAGCTTATTAGTCACCATCCAAACTCTGTGGCAGGGTATACATGGGCTGAAGAAAATAATCTTCTCGAAGATTTGGAATCTTTGGAATTAAGTATTTAAAATTTATATTATTTAAGATGTATATTTATTTATTTAGATGAAGCCAAACATAAAAAACAAAAACGAGGAGGTAAAGGAATTACCAAAATAAAAAAAAAAGCCACCATTAAACCAGAAATTCAAATATTTTCTTGCCCTAGAGGTGGAAATAAAATGTAATTTTATTGTGTAAATTTTTTTATACAAAATATTAATTAGGTATACGGTCATTTCTGGACTCAACACATTTGGTATTATTTTTTGTTCATTTACTTATTAATACTTGACATTAATTAATGAAATAATTCATCTTAATGATTGTAAGATTTTAGTAATTATTGCTAAAATTTAATGTTAAATCAATCAAAATATGGTAAAAAAACTTCCTTAAAAACCTTCTTTAAAATATGATAAAAAAACTTCCCTAAAAACAACCCTTTGAAATATGGTATCTTCTTAAATTTAGGATCATCAATTATTTTAATCAATAAGTATTTTAATGAAATAACTTAAAAAAAAGGTAAATTTTTTTTTGACGGTAAAGCCTTAAACCTGTCAGATTGAGAAATATTCACATTATACTGGAAATAATTATTAGCTGTAATTTTTTTAAAATTTTTCAAAATAATGTGTAATTTGTGGTCTTGATTATGAAGATGCAAGTTTGGTTTTATCATAAAATTTATGGCAATTCATGGTGTTTAGTATTTGAAAAATTGTCCCAAAATGCGTTTTTATTAAAATTCTCGTAGTGCATAGGACAATTTCATTTTAACCCACACGAGACTATGCTTTTCAGACACTGATTTTCAAAATTGAAAGGAAAAAATTTCACTTTGAAATGTTAAAAAACACTAAAATTTAAAGCTTAAAATTCAGAAATTTCAAATGTGATTGATTTGTAAAGTGAACAACTTAAGTTTAGCTTTAACCTTTACGAGACTGTGCTGATTTTCAAAATGAGAATATTCTTAAACCCTACTATTTTTACTTAAATCCAATCATTTTTACTAAAAATGCAGTTTTACAAACCCCTAAGGAAAAATCCGAATTTTACCAACCCTTATGGAAAAACCAACTTTACCAATCTTTTATGTGAAAAAAATGCAAATAGCGTGCTTGAAGGGCTGAATTTTCTGAAACAGGCATGCAAAAAGAGAGGTAAACAGTGTATAATTCAAACAATTACGACTGACGAAGGCAAGACATATCAAAAAACTATGGAAACCTTTGGTAGTTCCACCATATGGGTTAACTGTTGGTTTCACGTGAAAACTTTGATTGAATGTGATGCTTTCGGGATAACTTGTGTATCACTAATCTTATTATTTAAGAACTTCAGTTTGTTTTGTTTGTGATATTGAGTTTTTATGGGATACTCCGCAATTCTGGATTTTTCCTTTAAAGGTTGGTTAAACTGGAATTTTCCTTTAAAGGTTGTTAAAATTGAATTTTTCCTTGTAGTGTTTGTAAATTTTGACTTTTAGTAAAAATGGTTGAATTCTAGTAGACACTCTTTTCAAAATTGAAAGCTTAAAATTCAGAAATTTTAAATGCCATTGATTTGTACAGTGAAATTAGCAATAAAATGTATTTAATTTATGACACTTTATTACAATTACATCGCGTGATTGTATTTTATTAAAATATAATTTATTTTATTGTTGGCACAAAGTAAATATTGATAATAAAATTAATTTTTACGCATATTACATGTTATTTTATGAGCAGTAAGTTCATAATTTATATTGGTACCGCCTTATTTTGGTTTGTATATATACCACTGTAAATTTATGAGTGTAGTTTTTGGCATCTATACATGCAATTGTCTCGTAAGGGTTAAAAAAGAGAATAATTGAAGTTTTGGCTGTTCAAATGGCAATATATTCATTTTGAGTTTAGCCCGCCCATACCGTTGCAGAGCTCTACTAGAAAATGCTAAATACCCCATTTTTAGACATTGATACTAAAAAAGCAAGCAAAAAATTTTCCTCCCAATTTGCGTGTGGTTCGTCCTGCGTAGCTGATGGAGACGTAATAATTCAAAGAAACGTTAAAGCTGATATAATTACTTTTATGGCAAAGACATGGTCAAATGTATGAATTTTAATATTCAACAAATAATATACAATTTAGATAAAACCAGAAGACGTAAGAGATTTAGGAGTCAAGAAAAGATGAATTATTTTGATATAAATTAAAATTTTTTGTATAATTTTGTATATCCCAGCAAATGAGATGATAATCCTTTGATCCGCTAATTAGATTTTGCCTGGAATCATCGTAGTACAAACAATTTAGGGTATCAACATGACCGTTTTTGAAAACACTCGTTTTATAATTTTTGCAATCAACCACCATTACATTATTACAAGACGGTATGTAAATACGACTATTCACTTTACTAAAAGCGCATTGCACTTTTAATCTTCTTTTAACAACATTTAGATTTTCAATGAATTTGAAATTGGACCCCTTCAATATATTCCAAATATAGAGACATCCATCGTTACTCAAAGCAGCAACATGTACAGAACTGGTGTTTGTGATGGATATTATATCGTTTTTAAGTTGAATACCTAAGTTAAATATTAAAAAACGAAAATAATTTAAAATTAAATTAAACGTCGTTTCTGTATTATTGTAGAATAGTCAAAAGTTTGAAGCAAAGAATTTGGTTTACGTATATCCCAAAGTTGATGACTCATTCCGTATCTGAAATAAAAAAGATAAGTCAATAAATGAAAGTGAATGAAACCCTCCAGAAACTAAATAATATTCATTGTAATTGGCCCATTCTAATGTCTGAATATTTTCACACTTGTCTTTTAATATTTGCACTACAGCGCAGGATCGAATGTCAATTAAAGAAATGTAGTTTTGGGTGGCAGCTGATATTAATATGTTGTGTTTATTGAAAACGTGGTGTTTACAGCCGTGCGATAAGGTTATTTTTTGAAACGACTAAAATACAGTATTTTAATGGCATTACAAAGTACTTTAAATGTTTCCGTTTCCCAAATGTGAATAACTGGTTCCAATGATGAAGTAACAAAAAAAGCGTCATCGTGCGGATACCAACTAATGGTATTTATTGAATATGCGATATTGGAAGTGTTACATTTTGAAGCCAATTGTACGTAATTATTTCTTTGTGTTAGATCCATTGAATAACAGTACACAAATTCATTGGCTCCAGCCACCAATAAACTAAATTTGAAACATATTCATGCATAATTTAAAATGAAAATTGAACATACAATTTTTTATCATTATCAAAGTCTAAGCTGTTGATTGCACCGGGATGTATTTTGTCAAAGTTTTTATTGCTTATATTTAATTTTCCACTAAAATTTAATGTATTTTCCAGAAATTTCTGGCGGTTGTATTTCAAATTGGATTCTCGGTCTCGTATTTTGATAGATAACATGCATTCATTTTTAAAAATTTAATTTAAATGAATGTCATGGAGATTTTTAGATTTAATTTAATTTCAGATTAACCTTTATTTTTAAATTATAATTTAATCTCGTTGAAATCTACTGTTATTTTATTGAGTATAAATAGTTAACTTTTTATAGTTATTATTATAAACTCATTAATAATGATGTATTATCGGCTAATCAGCAATGTAATGTATTGTTATATTATATTCATATCTCGTTAGAATATAATTTTCTTGGTTAAATACATTGTAAGGTTTTTAGAACTATAATTTTATTGATTTAAATTGATTTTTTAAATTACTATTATGTTATACATACCTAGTCTACATATTTACAATTTTGTGAATGGTATACAAATTTTATTATTTTCAATTGTGTATGATATCAATTATATTTGCTCTATTAGTTTTAAACGTTATCTACAAATTACAATACCCAACAAAAGTTGATTGATAAACCATGTGTGTCACGTATCTATGCACCTTAAAATATTATAATAAAGTTTGAGACAATTGAGAGTAAATATTTGAATAAATATAGTATATCCTATCATATTGATGATACCTGGTATAAAATATACTGCTGGTTAGATGTACAAAATAGAAATGGTAATTAATCATTAATTTAAAATTTAAAAAAAAATGTATTTAGAAATTTAGTACATCCTTTATTATATACGCATATCTGCGATGTTTTATTGGGCTGACAACTGCTATGTCTGTTATACCTGTTTTAGTTACGATTTATTTTATCATCATGATACTTTTGTTACCCTTTCCTAAAGATTATAGTATTTACTCAGAAAAATTTATATATGCCATGTACCAGTCTATGCTAATTTTTTTCTTTGACAAGCTTAACTTTTCCACAAAGGTTTGACAATCCGTCATTGTATAAATATGAATAGATTATCATGTACGGAGATTACGAAAAATGGTTTAATAAATCTGGAAATAGCATTCTTATTTGCAACCATCAATCTTATGGTAGTTTTGAATTATTGCGTTCATTTTTTATTTAGTGGATTGGATGCTTATAAATGTAATTTTATTACATTTCTTTATTAAATTTCTAGCTTCTTTGCATTAGACGTCAATTTATGGAGCTGAGCTACATATCGTTTATGGTTAAAGATTCTTTAAAGTACATTCCATATTATGGATACTATTTTTATATTGTAATTTTATTCTTATTCAATTTATGAACCTTTATTGTAGCATGGTTTTATTTATGTTTCAAGAGGACGAAGTCATTCCTTGGAAAAAACAAAAAACCAACTTGAAAAATTAAAAAAAAGACCAAATGTAATTTTTAATAATTAATCAAATGTTAATTTCAATTCAAGTATAATCTTGTCATTTATCCTGAAGGAACATGTTACAATCTTCTTAATGAAGTGAAACTTCAAAAAAGCAAAATTTTTGCTGCAAAGAATGGTAATTTTCATTTTTCGAAATTTCAGTATGTTTTTTATGGAGCTATTTTCCATTATCTCATATTTTAATTTAACTCGAGACGAACGGCAGTGCCGACAAGTTTTTTGTTGTCATAATATTGTTGTACTCAACTTGAGAACGTGAAAGGTTCTCAACACCATAAATACATGTATTTCTCGTATTTTTTTATTTGAAAAACAATACAACAGCTGAGGGCAAAGCTTATTTATAGATCAAAAATCAAATGTAATATCAAACAAATTTTAAACGCTGTTTAATTAAATGTTTAATTTTGGGTTTTATCAATATTTACTTATATCGAGTACTTACTGGATCAGTAGCTAATCTTAATTATATATATACAAGTCACCTTTACATAAATCTACTAAATTCGAGTATTCATTACAAACAATTAACAATTTTTTGGAATCGAGTGAAATTAAAATTATTCAGGACTGGTGCCTGCACATCCATATAAATACATTAGTGTTCCATTACACAATGGAAATGAAATTACTAAATCACTATATGTAATTGGATAATTTAATATAGTGCATAATAGTGCCGTGAAATTGAAATGGATAATAAATGAATACAAATAAATTTCATTTTATTGACAGAACATCAAATTAATTTGAATAAATAAATTTAAAATTGGATTACAATTTTTTAATTAAAGTATTACTCTACCGAACTTTTACATTTGTGGTGGTTGCATGTAGTGTCAAATGTTGACTTGATTCAATTTTGCTGAGTAGGACATTACAACAGTGTCCGATCTGATTAAATTTAATATGATAACCACATATATCAGTCTAATCTCGGTCTGGGGCACCATTTTTTGCTAAGTGACCCACTCGGGCTCAGAATAGTTAGAGAATCGTCAGTAATGATTATATTATTACACTTGTGTGGGGTTTTTCAAATTTAATTCTACAATTAAGGGATTGGTGTGTAAACTTTAAATCCTTTTACAAGTAAGTTTTACTTGGTAAAAAGTACTTTAGGAAAAATCTGACTTAGAATTTGTATTCGTAATGTGGAATTCTTACTTATTAAAATAATCGATACCACAAAGACAAAAAAATAGTTTTAAGTTAGGACTCCTAACTTATATAAAAGGCTACGCGATTTTGGTTTGTGTGTGTTCCACTTTATTGAAATAACTACCAGTCTTAGAATTTTATAAAGTACACATTTCAATTAGTTTTTTCCGGGTGTTAGGAAAATAAATTTCAACCTCCCAAATTCATATCTTACGGGTCAAAAAGTCCAATTATCCCTTTTTTAAAAATTAAACGAGTTCGAGAATTTAAAAAAATATACAGATACGGATTTTAAAATCATAAATTTAAATTTAAAAAAAAATATATCTTCAGTGCCAAAACCTTAAATTCCACTTTTTATAATAAAAACATCCCTAGAATTTAAAAAAATTTACACGTGGTACAGTTGTATCATTTTAACACACAAAAAATTTCAATTTGAATAATTGACGTTTTCACTTGCATATTTTCATATTTTTGTTTGCAATTAAACTTGTGAAAGACACCTCTAATTCTATAAAAAATGTATATAAATTATTGGAGCTTGATACAGATATTGATATCTTAAATATTTATGAAACAGGGTTAAACTTGAACCAGCTTCAACAACCATAAATTAGTAAAAATCTTAAGGTGGTAAAGTAAAAAATTGAGATAATGAATCCTGATATTATTCTGGAGAAATTTGAATTTTTGTAATGTAAATTATGTTTTCCGTTAAATAGAATGATACTTATAATAATTAAAATAATTCACCTTAATTCAAATCTAACAAGCACTTTTGGGATGTAGGGAAATTATATAAAATTGAATTTTACAAGATTGTAGATAATTGAATGCTAATTACGATGATCTATTCTTACTTATATAAAATGCTTTGTTTGTCTGTGTTATCGTTTATTTCAATAACTACGAGTCTTAGAATTTAATAAAGTCCACATTTTTATTAGCTTTTTCAAGGTGAAAGTAAGATACATTTCAACCTCCGAAACTCATATTTTACGGGTCAAAAACCCCAATTATCCTTTTTTTGTAAATCAAACAAGTTCGAGAATTTAAAAAAATTTACACTGATACAGATTTTAAAATTATAAATTTAAAAAAACAAATATCCTTAAAGCCAAAATCCCAAATTACCTTTTTTAAATGAAAACATTACTGATAAAATTACTGGTGGTACCAATTGCATCCATTTTAACACACACAAAAAATTTCAATCTGAATAATTGATGCCTTCATGGTCAAAAAAGCAATTTAATATATATTTTTTTATGTTCAACCAGTGGTCCCGATATGGATCCAAAATTATATGCCTGGGATTCAAATAAAATATAGAAAATATTTGAGCATGAGCTTCCTAATCAAAAATAAAAAATGATATTTTACTAAATTCTATGATGGAAAACCTTTAATTTTTTCATCAATGTTTTCCTTGGGGTCCAAAAAAATAAATATTTTGAAATGGGGATCTGTAAACTATTTGAACCAGGAACCACTGCATTAAAACAATGATAATATGTTTATTTCATTATACAGCTTTTACTTGGAACCAAAAAAGCTTTAGTTATAAATAATTATAGGAAGTCTTTTTATATTCGAGAGTAGAATAGGAAAAATGCTAGTAGAGTAGGAAAAATGCTTATAATCAAAAACAAGCAGACCTTGAAAAAGAGTTATTATTATTGCAACATATAATTTAATAGTTACAGCGTCTAAATTAATAGAAGTAGAATTTATTGAATGAATTAACCGTTAATTTAACACTGCCTCAGCAAAGCTTAATTAGCCTGAGCTGGTCGTCCACTTTTTCTTTTGACATTCAATGGGAGAGCTTTCGACTTTTGAGGTACAATACACCCATAAATTCTTAATCGTATTGCTATACCGATATAATGTTTACACATTTAATTTTTACCCCAAAAGGGACACGTACACTTCGAAAACTTTCAATTTTCACGATCCAGCGATATTTTCCAAACAGAATTTAAACATTTTCTCATATTAAAAAAATTTTCAAAACTGTTTTGATTTATTTTGTTTTTGAATTCATTGAAACGCATCTGTCCAGTTTTTAGTACTTAATCTCGGGTCTGTCACATACAATTTTGGATTTGAATTGGAAGAATTTCGAGAAACTGACCATGTATGTATAAAATTTACTTAAAAATGCTAATACATAAAAAAACGGTTTATGAGAAATGTTGATTTGTGGTGATCCACATAAATTTATATATTGATTCAAACGTTTCGAATATTAAGTTAGATGATACAATAATTATATTACACGCTTAAGCATTAAATTAGACGACCACAGTACTTATTAAATAATGCGTTATAATTTATAAATATTAAATTAGACGCTGAAACTATTAAATTAGTCGGAGCATTCAATAGTTCCCTTTAAAAATATAAAAAATACACTAAAAGTTTTTTTGTAATTAGTATAAACTTATAAATTAGACATTCTATTGTATGAAGAAAGTTATTTTTTAAAAATAAATTGATATGTTGTCTATTTTTTGTTTAAAGTTCTTTCTTTCGAATACAAGCAAAAACTGCTTATATTCACATTTTATTTAGTTAAAAATTTCACTGAAAATTTGTATTTCAAGGGTCTGCTTATAATCGAAAAAAGACAGTAATCATTTTAAGTCAAAATTTAACGGAATTTTTGTACTTCAGGAAAATTCAGTTCATTAAATAGACTTTCAAAATAAATAACTTGCAGCTTTTTTTCATTTAGTTTAGGATTAATAAATTAGCCAAAAGTAAGTTCAATACTCTTTTTTTCTAAATTTTTTTCTGAGAACTATACTTATATGTATACATTTGATAAATTTTGTTGTTGACTAATGTTGAGTAAATGACTTGAATTTTAAATTATTAAACTATTTTATTTGCAAGTACAAGTATATTTAAAATTAAAACAATTTATAGGTTTTGCTGAATTACACAATGTATTATTTCCCCGGTTCCACGGACTAAAAGTATCTCTTCAAGTACTAAATGATAGCTTGAAATATGTATACAACATTACAGTATTTTATGAATCGAAAAATAAAGATTCCGTCTTTATACCATCCCTGAAAAGTAAGTAAACGTAAAAGTTAGTTTACAAATTTTAGCCTTTATACTCGGTTATTTCGAATACATACACATCAACATTGAACAATTTGACATATTAGAAATAAAACGTCAAATTGGAGATTATGACGATGACAATATTAAAAAATGGCTATATAAAACGTTTTCACAAAAAGATGAGTAATTTCATTAATAAATTAAATTTTATATAATTTTAGAATGATATCTCAATTTAAGAACGGTCGTAGTTGGGGGAAAGGATATGAAGCAAAATGTCCTACATTTCCACCACTTTTGTCAACATTAGTATGTATATTTCTGGTTACAGCTACTTTGTGTATAATCATTCTCTTGTCAACAATTAAGATGTTCATAATTACAACCGTAATTGTAATTGGATTATCGGTAATAATGACAATGTACGCCATAATCAGTATTTAATGTGTAGATTTAATAAAGTGTAGCAATACTTTTTTTTTCTAAATTTTGTAATGTTTTTTTGTGTAATGACGATAAGAAAGTTTTCGATATTTCATAGTCCTAAATGTAAAATTGGTATTACCAAACAGTATTTTTAGTTACCTCGTCTGAATTGTAAATATTGGGGTTATTGGTTATTGCTATGTACAATATAATATTATTGAACTGTATGGCTCTTTCAAGTGCGATAATACCAGCTAATCCAAAATTATTACAAGATATATTGATATTTTGTAGTGTGCCATTATCATGTATGGTTTCAGCTAGGGAAATGGCTTCTACGTATAATTGTAACATCTATACCACATAAATATACCATAATCACATAATTTACAATTGACCATGCTTAAATAAATAATTGAGTCATTCGAATTTATTAAATCTACAATATGATGAAATGATGACCCAGATAGGTTATTGCTGTCCAAGCATAAATAATTCAATGGACAGGTTGATTTCTAAAATCATATCAAAATATTAACATTATAATTTACAATTTGAGAAAGTTGTTTAAAATCTGGTTCAGACAAAGAATTGTTCATTAAGTACAATATTTTGATATTTGAACATCCAGTAGATAACACTTGGAATAACAAGTTAAGTTTTTGCTATAATTAAAATCATTAAGAAACATTTTTATTGTAAACGTGATAAAATTTTCAAAAGGCAAGGTAGTTTAGGGTAATTTTTAATATTAAAATGTGATAGGAAACTACTGCAAATAAAAAATACACTAAGATACCCATGAACGTTTCGTTTAAAGATGCCATAGGACTTTAAAAATTACATGATAAAATAATTTAATTTAAATAACTATATTTAAAATATTTCAGTTTTTTCAAAACAAAATCACTAAATTGTTTACCGATAAATTGTTTCCTGATAAATCGAGATATTGAAGTGAATGACAATTTTTAGCAATTAGAGCAATTGTATCTCCCTGAATCACCGAAACCAATTTAGCATTTCTCAAATACAGTTTTTTTAGTTTTACATGATTGCTTGAACAAATAGTATTTGCTAAATTTAGCATAATCATGATTTCGTAAATTATTAATTAAATCTTAATGCTTTTAGTATATTTAAAAACAATTCCATATTGAAATAGGGTCAGATAAAGAAAAATACCTAGAAATGATAGACATTTATTAGATAAAGGTACATTATTCAGCATAATTTCTTTGAGAGTCCAATTGTCTGCCATTCTCATACGTAGTAGATCCCAAAAAACCAAAGGTAACGTTCCATTACAAATTTCGATAATGTCAATACATGGAGTCTAAATTAAAAATTAAAAAAATATCGAATACTTTACATTTTTCAGCATTTTAGTAAATTGAATACAGAGGGCTTGCGAAATTTTGTTGAATTTTATTTTAATTTTTTTGAATGTATCATAATAACTAATTATTTCAAACAGAATCACATAAACCTAAAATTAATTATCAATACAGAGCCGAACCTACCAAGCTCGAGATCACCCGTAAATGAAAAATGGGCCTAAAAAAATAGCAAACGAAATGTAGTGTCATAGCCCTAGTTTTATCTAGTCACATCTCTAACGCTCTAGACTTGACATTTTAACAAAAAATAGCTATAGTATTCAAGAATATAATTTTTTAATGTTCAATTTGGAAAAAAGAGGATGAAGAAGGTCTCTGGTAGGTTCAGGACTATATAAAAATACAGAATATCCAGATAAGAATTATAACCGAAATACACATATAGACCAACCAGTCGCTTGAAATATTTTGACTACTATAAAAGGTAATTTTTAGCGTTCTTAACATTATGTAATATTCGAAAATGAAGAAATTGGTAAAGCTTCCTAGTAAAACATAAAATTTTGATATGTTTATAACAAGACAGGAGAATATAAATACGTCAAAAAACTAGTAATATCAGAACATTAATATACTAAATTTGGTATTTTATTATATTAGAGTGAATATCGATATAGTCATGTTCGATAGTGTCAAAGTGATTATAATTGTAATTTGTTTCTAACATTGTGTGCTCTCTGAGCAGTACCCACATTGAATCAGCATTACCCACTGTACCAGTGCCAGCAAAATTATATTGATACCAGTATAACAAAACAAATTAAGGGGCGGTGGAATATTTTTATGACGCCGTGAGGCGCAGTGATAAAAAAAGTTAAAATCAAAATATATGTCTCTACTGTACTTATATAAAAATGAATATGTGCCCGTTACCGTTTAATTACAAAAATAAGAGTATTAGAATTTTAAAAAATTAGATAATTAAATATATTTGAGATAATCCTTACATGTCTGTGTGTGTTATCGTTTATTTCAATAACTACAAGTCTTAGAATTTTATAAAATCCATATTTCTATTAAAGTTTTTTCCTGGGTGAAAGTAAGATAAATTTCAACCTCCCAAACTCACATCTTACGGATCAAAAAGCCCAATTATCATTTTTTTGAAAATCAAACGAGTTCGAGAATTAAAAAAATATATCTTCAGGGCAAAAACCACAAATTACCTTTTTTTAAATGAAAACAGCCCTATAATTTAAAAAAATGACAGATGATACAGTTGTATCCTGTTAAGACACACAAAAATTTTCAATCTGAATAAGTGACGCCTTCACTGTCGAAAAAGTACTTTAATATTCATTTTTTTTTATTTCGAAATTATTTTATTAAAACAAAAAATTTGAAATAATTAATGGTCCTACAATTAAATAAAAAGATTATTAATTAAACAAAAAAGTACAAAAATCATCCTACAATTTTAAAAACATTTCTACTGACAAACTATCTAAAATACTGACACTTTACGGATTAAAATACTGACGCGATAAATACAAGCCAAAAATAAATAACATCATAGTCTAACTCCGCACAGCTCAAATCTAACGTGTGAAACTTGACCCATTTGAAAATATGTTCCATGCTTTCAACATCATATACGGTTATTCGGTTGTCTAGATTAAAAATATATAATGTAAATTTAAGTTTTAAAAATTAACTGTACAAGGAAAATGTTGAATTTGGTTTACAATCTTCTCCAATATATAATGACTACAATAATTAAAATTATTTTGTGTAATTTAATATATAACATGAAAATTTAATAAGTTACAAAGAAATGTATAGTAGGGCAGTGTTTCTCAAATGGAGGCTTGGCCCCATCAGGGGGCCTACAGAGTCTGAGGGGCCGCAGATTTAAGAAAAATATAAATTTATAATTATATTAAATTATAATATAAAAATAACAACGTTACCCCATCAAAACATTTGATAAATGATGCTGGCGAAATTGAAATATCTCCACAATTGTGGATTGAAGAATTTGATGAATATATCTTATTAATGAAACATCTTATGGGACCAATGGCTAAAGCTAGACTAAAAAATGTAAAAATACAGAATTCAATCGTTATAATCAAAAAAGAAATCCAATCTTGGGAACAATCTAACATTACAATTGAACGGTTAAAATTCCAACCATTAAAACTTAATAATGAATCAATTTCTGGAAATTCTCATAATATTGGTGAAACTCTAATAATTCCTTCTATGAATATTATGATGTCACTATTAACCGATGTAAAACCGATAATGTTAAGTTCAATACCTCTCAGCAATTCATCTGTTGCTAGACGTATTGACGAAATGTTAGATGATGTTGAATAGCAACTTATTAATAAATTACGCATAAAAATGTTTGCATTACAATTGGATGAAACATCGCTACCAAATGGTGATATATTATTAATGTCATATGTGCGATTCGCTGATAATGGGGTATTAAATGAAGAAATGTTATTTGCAAAGAAGCTTCTCTCTGATACAAAAGGTAAAACTATCTTTAAGGAATTAAAAAAATATTTAATTGATAATTCAATACCTCTAGCAAATATTATTTCATATGTCACCGATGGTGCCGCCTCAATGATGGGAAAATATCGTGGATTTATTGTATACTTGAAAAATGATGTACATGATGTATTGTGCATACACTGCATAATACATAGGGAACTTCTAGTAGCAAAAAAATTGAGTTACATATTAAATGAGTCTCTCAGTATAGTTATAAAAACCATTAATTTCAAGTCAAATAAATTACAAAATCGAATATTTTCTACAATTTTGTGCTAATAACGAAGAAACGTTTAAAGACCTAATTTTACACACAGAAGTGCGTTGGCTTTCTAAGAGTAATTGCCTTTGTGATATTAATAGAAATTTTTATCAGTATCATTATTATTGAATATTATTTGGAATTCTGTAATCATGTTGGCTAACGATATTCCTAAAACGAATAATGCTATTGAGGGCTTCCATAGTATATTCAAAAAATCATTTAATTGTTTATATTACAGCAAAGACAACATGTATAATGCCTTAAAAAATGTAGAGGAATTTATACGACAGAAGTATGAAAGGACATTATTTTCATGTTCTGACTGTTCCATCAATGGTATACGACAATTATTAGTTATAATGGAAGAATTTTTCGATGTTACCTGGTTTATAATACTTTATTCCAGTGTTTCTCAAAGTGTGTCGCGAGATTTTTGGGAAATAATTAAAAAAATATTTAAAACAACATTTGATTTTTTAGTTAATTATATTTGTTTTACTTTAAAATATATTATATTAAACTTAAAATTTGTTTCAATTTCAAGTTTATTATAAACTTTAACAGTTGAACTTTTACTTTTACCATGGATAAGTTTTTAATGAAGAATAGCGGAAAAAGAAAGGAAGTAAGCGAAAATTTAATGAAGATTATATAAATTATGGATTTATTGCATCTGGATCTGAAGATGTCCCACTTCCGTATTGCTTGATTTGTAAGACAACGTTATCAAATGAGTTTTTGGTTCCAAATAAACTGAACAGACATTTGAAGAAAAACCATCAAAATGTTATAGCCAAACCGAGGGAATATTTTGAGAACTTAGTAACCGAAATTAA